>CM075818.1:7436144-7581076 GCA_037975025.1 Excoecaria agallocha | reverse complement strand
CAAGAAGAGTTCTTGTGTTTTTCAAACAATTCCATTGCCTAATACACAAATATAGAGCTAGCACTCTTGATTTTAAGCTATCTTTGCAAGTGTGTGTGAACATAGAGAGGAGTGGCATAAAGGCTGTTCCTTTGGCATTGGTGGTGAAGATCTAAGGTAAATAAATTCATCTTAGTTGCTAGTCATCATCAAAATCAAGTCTTGAAGTGCATCTAAAGTTGTAAGTTTCAAAACTCTAAAATTGCATGTTTTCGTTCCTAGTTTTGGATATGTATGGTATGCATGATAAAATTTTTGTTTTTCCGCTGTGCTATCATGATTTTCATACCATGTCATATTCCATCAGTGGTATCAGAGCCTAGACATGCTTATTTTAGTGCTTTAGATGCATGAAAAAATTAATTAAAAATCGTTATTTGAAAACATGCAAATCTGAAATTTTCTGTTTTGAGTTTTTTGCATTGTTTTGGTGTAAAAACGATTTTAATTGATTAGATAGGTATTATAATTAATATGACATGTTAATATACTGTCCTAAGATGTTATTAGGGCTGGTAATGGTCGGATTTAATTATTTATACCTGATGGTACATGTTAATTATGAAACTAGGTGCTAGTTGGCATGTAAATTGCTAGTTTAACAACTAGTTTTCAAAATTAAATGTAAAATTGATTTTGGCATGTTTGTAAGTGATTTTTAAAGATTAAATATCAGGTCTGGACATATTTTAAATTTGGTTTTAATTCTGGTCCATGACAATTTAATTGATTAATTTTAAAATCACTTAAAACAATGACTAGTTTGTGTTTGTTACATGTTTAATCAACATTGTTTGCTTTGTTTTGATTAAAATGGTAAAAAACACATTTAGATTTAAATGGTACAGAATATTAAATCAATGTTTATGGACTTATTTAGTTTTTAAATGACTCATAAAATTGATTTAAATGTTTGTGCATTTCATGGCATTACATAAGCATTAAACAACTAGTTTTTGTTGTTTGTTTGTTTTGCATGAATGCCGGGTATTATATATATGTTCTTCATGATTTTATGTTTAATTCATGTTGGTACATATTATATGTATTTTTAATGTTTATGGGCTGTATGACATAAAATTAAAAATGGCAAAATTGGAAATTATACTAGAGTTGATTTATGGCACAAATCTAACTAGTTTGTGTTTTGGGCTTTTAAGAGAACTTATTCAATAAGAGGATTTAGTCCATTGGGCTTCGGCCCAGGCCCATCACGGGGTCTTCTCTTAAAGGTTCAAGTACACAATTTCCATTAATGGGCTTGGCTAAATTGATTAAAATTGGACTTTGTCTGATCCATGAATGCTATGTATATTTATTTGCTTGTTTGGTGTGATGAATGGATATGCATGGTGCATTCATGGGCCCTGGGTTTTTGTAATTAAATATGGCCTGCGTGCCATTATATTTTATTGTAAAAGTTTCATTTATTTCTTAGAATAGAATTTATTTGAAGACTTTGTAAATCAAGACGAAGCCCACCGAAGTGGAGAAGCCCAACTCGAAGATTCTTATGTAATAGTATAGAATCTTAGTTGTAGGTTTTTGGGCCATGTTTGTCACGCTTTACTTTATGCAATTATATATATATATATATATGCATGCTATGTATGGATGACAAAGCGTATGCCATGTAAGCCGTAATAAAATGAATCCCTAAAAATAGTAAGTCACAAAGTTGCCTTCCTAATTCGAAACATGTCAAGGCATCGATCATCGGTCACGTAGACTAGGAGTCCTAGATGCGCCCGATTATCTTTGTGAGGCATGGGTTGTGAATGTAGGTTGGACTTAACATGGAATGGGATGCTCGGACCTAGGCAACTTATAAATGGGTTTGTGCTATAACATTGTTTGATGTTAGCCCATTTGATCCAAGAGTCATGTACGAGACATGATTGGAGTTTTTCCTACCTAAGTAACTTAACTTATTAGGTGTACAGGCTCAGCTTGACTAATAAGTTGTTGTGAAAAGTGGATCTTGGCCCACATTAAATCACTAACGCGAATTATTTAAAGGGATATTAATTCGGTTTGTGGGATCATAAATAAGACCTCATTTAATCTTGCTAAATTTTATTGTAGATTGAAAATGGCATCTTCAAATAACAATTTCTCATTGCGATCGGTCCTTGAAAAGGACAAATTAAATGGCACCAATTTCATAGACTGGTCTCGAAACTTAAGAATAGTTCTTAAGCAAGAGAAGAAGTCGTATGTTTTGGATGCACCTTGCCTGAAGAACCAGGAAGGAACGCCTCTGCGGTTCAAAAGGAAACTTTTGAGACCAAGAAGAGTGACTCTAATGATGTGACCTGTTTGATGCTAGCCACTATGGTGCCTGAATTGCAAAAGCAATTTATGGACCAAGAGGCCTATGCGATCATGGTGCACCTCAAGGAGATGTTCCAAGAACAAGCTCGTCACGAGAGGTTCGTGACAACAAGGCTTTGATTTCTTGTAAGATGGCTGAGGGTACTCCTGTTAGTACCCATGTACTCAAGATGAAAGGGTATCTTGATACTCTTGAGAAGCTTGAGGTACAAGTGCCAAAGAAATTGGCCACTGACTTGATCTTAGGATCATTGCCTGCTGCTATGATCCATTTGTGATGAATTATAACATGCATGCTATGAACAAGTCAGTCACTGAGCTTCATGGATGCTTAAGAATGCTGAAGAGAACATTCGAAAGACCAATCCCGTGCTAATGGTTCAAAAGGGAATTAAGAAGGGACCTGCTAAGGGAAAGGGAAAAGGAAAGGAAAAACCCAAGACAGTTGGGAGTGCACCTCAAGCCCAATCCAAGCCCAAGGCACCAAAGCTCAAAGAGAGTGAGAGCACTTGCTTCCATTGCAACAAGATAGGGCATTGGAGGAAGAATTGCGCTCTCTTCAAGGAAGAACAAAAGAAGAATGGAGCCAAGGCGTCCAGTTCTGGTATTTTTGTTGTTGAAATTAACCTTTCTATTTCTACCACTTGGGTATTGGATACCGGTTGTGGTTCTCACATTTGTTCAAATGTGCAGGGGTTAAGAAATAGGCGGTTACTTGGGAAGAATGAAGTGGACCTCCGTGTGGGGAATGGAGCACGAGTTGCTGCCATGGAGATAGACGACTATCACCTCACTTTACCTTCCGGACTTTGTATTGTTTTAAATAATTGTTATTATGTGCCTGCTATGAGCAGAAACATTATTTCAGTTTCATGTTTGGATAATGATGGATTTGATTTTGTTATTAAAAAGGGCAATGCTCATATTCGTCGCGAAGGCATTCCTTATGGCAATGCCATGTTGCAAAATGGCCTTTATATCCTTGATTTACAAAACAAAGAGTCTATATACAACATTAATACAAAGAGGGTTAAATCAAACGAATTAAACCCTACTTACTTCTGGCATTGTCGTTTAGGACATGCAAACGAAAAACGCATTTCAAGACTCCACAAAACTGGAGTGCTTGGGTCATTTGACTTAGAATCTTATGACACATGCGAGCCATGTTTGTATGGAAAAATGACAAAGAGTCCTTTTAACAAGAAAGGTGAAAGGACTAATGGCTTATTGGAACTAATACATACCGATGTATGTGGACCATTAAGTACACAAGCTAGAAGTGGTTTTAGCTACTTCGTGACTTTCACAGACGACTTCAGTAGATATGGCTATGTCTATCTAATGAAGTACAAGTCTGAAACTTTTGAGAAATTCAAAGAGTTTAAGAACGAAGTAGAAAACCAACTTGGCAAAAGTATAAAAGCCATTCGATCAGATCGAGGTGGCGAATACTTAAGCCAAGAGTTTGATGATCATCTAAAAGAGTGTGGAATTATTTCACAGCTCACTCCTCCTGGAACACCGCAATGGAATGGTGTGTCCGAAAGGAGAAATCGAACTCTGTTGGACATGGTTCGATCTATGATGAGTCAAGCTAATCTTCCTATCTTTTTTTGGGGTTATGCATTAGAAACTGCTGCGTTTCTATTGAACCGTACTCCAACTAAAGCAGTTGAGAAGACACCATACGAGGTATGGACTGGGAAAGAACCCAATATGTCTTTTCTCAAGATTTGGGGCTGTGAAGCACATGTTAAGAAATTAACATCTGACAAACTAGAGTCCAAATCGACTGTCTGCTTGTTTGTGGGTTATCCCAAAGAAACAAAGGGATACTACTTTTACTCAAAAGCCGAGAACAAAGTATTTGTTGCTCGCAAGGCTGTTTTCTTGGAAAATGAGTTCCTTCTCAAGAAAGACAGTGGGAGTAAAGTAGAACTTGGAGAAATTCAAATGCCACAAGCTCCTATAGAGGATGAGTTGGAAATGGGATCAAGTTCACAACCAGTTGTGGAACAAGAACCCATTACACAAGTACCTAGAAGGTCTGGTAGGGTACGTCAGGAGATTGAGATATATGGATTTCTAATCACTGACAGTGACACTATTGAGTTAGTAGATCGTGAGGATCCTACTACCTACCGAGAAGCTATTGAAAGCCCAGACTCGGATAATTGGCTTGAAGCCATGAAATCCGAGATGCAATCAATGTACGATAACCAGGTTTGGACCTTGGTTGATCCACCGGAAGGTGCTAAGGTAATTGAATGCAAGTGGTTATTCAAACTAAAAGCTGATAAGACCTACAAAGGTAGACTAGTAGCAAAAGGTTTTCGACAAACTCATGGTATAGACTATGACGAGACCTTTTCGCCTGTAGTCATGCTCAAGTCCATTAGGATCTTGCTTGCCATAGCTGCATATCATGATTATGAGATATGGCAAATGGATGTCAAAACTGCTTTCCTCAACGGAAATTTACTTGAGGATGTGTATATGACACAGCCTGAAGGTTTTGTCAATCCCAAGCATCCTAAGAAGGTTTGCAAGCTTCAAAAATCCATTTATGGATTAAAGCAAGCATCCCGAAGTTGGAATCTTCGTTTTGATGAAGCAGTCAAAGATTTTGACTTCATCAAGAACGAAGATGAGCCTTGTGTGTACAAGAAGGTTAGTGGGAGCATAGTAGTGTTTCTAGTCCTATATGTGGACGACATCCTTCTCATTGGGAATGACATTCCAACATTGCAAAAGGTTAAGCAATGGTTGGGAAAATGTTTCTCAATGAAAGACTTAGGTGAAGCCGAGACAATACTTGGTATTCGAATCTATAGAGATAGATCGAATCGGCTTTTGGGCCTAAGTCAAGAAAAGTACATAGACAAAGTACTAAAGCGTTTTAGTATGGGAGACTCAAAGAAAGGGTACATACCTTTGGCTTTGGGAGTTCCTTTGACTAAAGAACAGTGCCCTAAAACCAAAGAGGAAAGGGACAACATGAGTAGAATCCCATATGCATCTGCTATTGGATCTATCATGTACGCTATGTTATGTACTAGATTGGATGTTGCTCATGCACTGAGTATAACCAGTAGGTTTCAGCAAGACCCTGGTGAAAAGCACTGGTATGCTGTAAAAGGGATTCTGAAGTACCTGCGAAGGACTAAGGATCACTTCTTAGTGTATGGTGGTCAAGAAGAGCTCGTCATACAAGGTTATGCCGATGCTGCTTTTCAGACCAGCACTCAGGATTCTAGATCGCAATCTGGGTTTGTTTTTGTTTTGAACGGTGGTGCTGTCAGCTGGAGAAGCTCAAAGCAAGAAACCGTTGCCGACTCAACTACAGAATCTGAGTATATTGCAGCAAGTGAGGCTGCAAAAGAGGCTGTTTGGATTAAAAATTTCATTACTGGATTAGGAGTGGTCCCAAGCATCCTAGATCCATTAGAAATTTTCTGTGACAACAACGGGGCCATCGCACAGGCAAAGGAGCCCCGGTCACACCAGAAATCCAAACACATACTCAGGAGGTACCACTTGATCAGAGAAATCATTGATCGTGGGGACGTCAAGGTTAGCAAGATAGCAAGTGAAGACAATGTAGCAGATCCTTTGACGAAACAGTTACGTCCAAATCTGCACGAAGCTCATTTGAGAGCGTTCGGTCTTAGGGCTATGCCCAATTGGGACTAGTGCTAGTGGGAGATTGTTAGTGTAAGCCCTAGCCCAATGCATTGTAACGAAACACTTGAAATTAATATAATGAGGCATTTGTTTTATCTATTGTATTCCTGTGCATATCAATTGATAAAACTATCCAAGAGTGTCGTTTCGGTTTAAGTTATCATGTGTGAGGCACATGGATTGTAAGACCTTGAAACAAATGAGACTTCATTCTAAATATCCCTAGTCAGTCATTGTTATGGGAATAACAAATGAATTAAGACTAGTATGCTCTCTCTGATGCTATGAGTCCTGTCTTACGGATCATTAGGACAAGAGTGTCAATCAGAGATCATAGATACATGTTAAGGAACATGGTATCTGGATTCGATCCGCTTATGAGAACACTACATGGTACAAGTCATAAGTGTTTCTCATATGCAAGTTTTGTATCGGAGTTCTTAGACCTAAAATCTCTATGAAACTCTTTATGAATTACTGTGTACTTTGACATACACCTAACGTGCTCGTAACAGAGTGACAAGTATGGGTATGCTTGGGTATGCATTGATTTATGTTAGAGAGCATGAGAGAAGTGAAGGGATTACCCCTCTCGATAAGAGAGAAAATATCATCGGCCACTTGATCAGTGAATTGAGAAGTGTATGGCCATACCGAGATGAAATAATGAGTAATCATTATTTATCTGAGAGTTCAGTATCACTGGAATATCAAGAAAGGAATTAATATATATAAGGATGACTAGTTCCATGCCTTATATTAATTCTGATATTTAAGGGTAAGGGATTATGCAAAATTGCATTAGGTCACTAAATGCCATATGCATTTTCATTTAATTTGGAATGCTATAATATCTTGCTAGAGAATATATATAGACTTTGAATTAATTTTTATTAATTCATTGCCAATATTAAATGGACCTATAGGATCGCACATAAAGCACTGGGCTTAAAATTGTATTGGAAATTAATTTAGACTTTTATTTAAAGTCAAATTAATGCATGCAATGGGTGAACAGATTTTTACTGTTAACAATTGGTCACGAGAGAAATTTACTGGCATGTGTTAGGTTTAATTTCAATTGATTAATTATCTATGTATAATTAAGTTAATTGAGTATTAAATCCTAAATTATATTTAATCAAAATATAATACTTGAGAGGGAATTAAAGTAACCAAAGTTTAAACTAGGAATCCTAGTTAAATTTGGCAACTAATAACCTTAGTTAAGTAAGTTTATTTTGATTAGCTAAATGATGCCATTTGAATTTAAATTCTAATAGAATTTAAATTAAAATATATATCTCTTAATTATTAAGTGTTAGTGGCTGAAATTGCTACCTAATTTAAGGCACTCACACATGACTAAAGTAAGTGATATATATTAAATGAATTAAAGGAATAATGGTGGGTGCCACTTTTATTCTTCTTCTCTCTTTTAGCCATGAGACTATTAGTGGGATTGGTAGAGATTTCCTTTGGCTCTTAATTCTCTCATGGAAGGTGACTAACATAGAAACAAAAGAAGAAAGAACAAGAAGAGTTCTTGTGTTTTTCAAACAATTCCATTGCCTAATACACAAATATAGAGCTAGCACTCTTGATTTTAAGCTATCTTTGCAAGTGTGTGTGAACATAGAGAGGAGTGGCATAAAGGCTGTTCCTTTGGCATTGGTGGTGAAGATCTAAGGTAAATAAATTCATCTTAGTTGCTGGTCATCATCAAAATCAAGTCTTGAAGTGCATCTAAAGTTGTAAGTTTCAAAACTCTAAAATTGCATGTTTTCGTTCCTAGTTTTGGATATGTATGGTATGCATGATAAAATTTTTGTTTTTCCGCTGTGCTATCATGATTTTCATACCATGTCATATTCCATCAGTTGAAACATATGAATTTCCTACAGCCTATCTTGCTAGGAAATGGGCTCCTTCTTTGTGGATCATCTATAGAAAGTTTGAATTCTTAGGGTGCATGGATGGAGGTTGTATAACTTGCCATATCTCCTCTGCAAGCTAGTGATGTTTGCAAGGCAGTTGATGTATTCTGATGACTTGCATGAACAAGTAACCGTAGATGTTGGCAAGTCATGAAAGAAGTACGGTCCAATTTACGTAGAAGATACACCTCTCAGCGTCATTCAACCAGTTCCATTCCAGACAGCAAAAGGGACATTGTGTGCACTACTTCGTTCCTTTCATGGAATTGATAAAATTTGCATATCAAAATCCTATGATGGTGGCATGAACCGGGGTTATGCAAAGGCCACTGAACTCCTGATGGAGAAGATGCTAATCAAGCAGGGTTGAACTCACTTGGGCCAAAGAAACTGCAAGTTTACTAAGAAGAGGCAGCAAATGCAATGGGGATTGAGGAGGCAACAGTGCAGTAGGGATATTGAAGGAATTTAGTTAGATAATTGATATTTTTCAATTAGGAATTTTAGTTAAAGGCAGAAGTGAGAAAGTGGTTACACCTAGGCCTAGTTGGACTAGGGAGAAATGGTTTTTGCATTTGTTTTGTTATATTAGCTGGAGAGTGGGGAAAATGATTTTTATCTTTGGAATATCATTTGTTTTAGCTGCTGTTGAGCAGGGCTCCTTTTGGAGAGGGAAGTTATCTTTCTGGGACTTGTTTCTTTTGCATTTTCCATATTTCATCAATGAAATCATTCCCTTCTTTCATCCATTTCTTCATTTGATTTTTGTTTTACTTGATTATTTGGTTATATTGATTTCTATTCTTTATCAATTGGTGCCGTCTATGGGAAACCATCGATCCTTCTTACACAAAATTAATCGAAGATGAATGACCCCCTCCAAACACACTTACAGGCTGTTGTTGTAAAACAACAATGAATTGATCTTCGAAATTCCATGGCAACATTACAGAAATCCATTGCTGCACTTCAAAAATCTATAAAAGATAACTTTGAGCGTATTAATACCCAGCTCCAGAAATCTATGGAAAAAAAAGGTCAGTTGACTAACAACAAAACCAAGCTGAGTGATGATACAAACCAGCCCCCAACACAAACCAAAAAATAACCCAGAACGGCCCAAAAACAAATTGAAAAGCAACCAATCACAATAGGAAAAGAAGAACAATAGCGGTTCCTGGAGTGCTCCTTTGAGGAACTGCGCTCCCTCTCCAAAATCGGTACAGTTGATGAGTATATTGAAGAGTTTAAGGCCATTATAGGGCCTATTCCAAAAACAACAGAGTCATAATTTTTGGGGTATTTCGTGGGAGGATTACAGGGACAAGTAGGGCGATGGGTTAGATTCCTGAAACCACAAAGCTATGAGGAGGCTACGGCATTAGCAAGGAATACTGAACTGGCCTTTTGCCCACTAGGCAACCAAGCAACAGTGAGAGAGAGTGGTGGTGGACCCAGGAGTCAGATTGTTGGGGCCAACGTTCCCTCTCAGGTGGAACTAAGAGCGATAGCGAAACTAGAGTCTTGCAAAGAAGCTATGGATGCCTAACTAGCAAGGGATACCGAACATACCTTCAGCCCATCGGAGAGCTAAGCGGCGGTCACAAGGGAGAGGTGGGGGAGACCGAAGCAGGTTTGAAGCACCAATCGTCTTCCCCTTGGACATTCATCCCTTTGTTCCTAAGGATGTGGGTCACCACAACTCAAGGTTTCAAAAAAAAAGGCCTAAGCCCATTGGATCCAGTAGAAGTTCCACCATACACACTACATCATCATAACCGAATAAAGCAAGAGCAGAGAAAAATATTCATATGTACTTTCCCTCAACAATAGAATTAATCACACAAAATTTTTAATTGGCGCATTCTAATATTGTGCACATGTTTCTTGAAAATTGAATTTGGTAGGGCTTTTGTGAACAAATCTGCTGGATTATCACTTAAGCGAACTTTGCAAACATCGATCTGTTCTTCTTTCATAAGTTCACGAGTACAAAAGAATTTTAGTGAGATATGTTTGATTCTATCTCCTTTGATATAGCAACATTTGAGTTGTGAAATACATCATTGTTGGCTTTTTCTCCACCACCAATCCACTTGTTCCCTTAATATGTTGAGTCATGGCTCTCAACCACACATTCACGACTTGCTTCATGGATAGCTAATATTCTAAATGATTTGAGAAAGTAGCAGTGATTGTTTGCTTAACAGATCACCAAGAAATAGCAGTGTCACCATATGTGAAGACATAACCTGTTTGTGACCGAGCTTTATGAGGATCTGATAGGTGTCCAGCATCAGCATACCCTATCAATTCTGAATTTACTCCTTTTGAAAAAAATAAACCCATGTCGGAAGTATCACGAAGATAATTTAGAACATGTTTTACACCATTCCAATTCCTTCGAGTTGGTGTAAAACTAAATCTTGCTACCAAATTAACTAAAAAAGCTATATCTAGTCTAGTGATATTTGCAAGATATAAAAGTGCACCTATTGTACTAAGATATGGTACTTTAGGATCAAGAATCTCTTCGTTATATTCTCGTGGATGAAAAGAATCTTTCTTGAAATCAAGAGAGCGAACAACCATTGGAATGCTCAATGGATAAGACTTATGCATATAAAATTGTTTCAAGATTTTATCTATATAAGATGACTTATGCACAAGAATTCCTTTTGGAAAATATTCAACTTGAAACCCAAGACAAAATTATGTTTTTCCAGGTTCTTTCATTTCAAATTTCTTTTCAAATATTTTGCTGTAATAGAGATGTCTTCTGGAGTCCCTACTATGTTTAAGTCATCAACATAAACTGCAATTATAGAAAATCCTAAATTTATCTTCTTGATAAAAATGCATGGACAAATTGAATTATTCTCATACCCATTTTCATTGAGTATTCACTTAGGCGATTATACCATTTGCGTCCAGATTGCTTTAATCCATGCAAAGATCTTTGGAGTTTAATTGAGTACATTTGTCGAGGTTTTGAATTATATGGTTCGGGCATCTTAAATCTTTTAGGGATTTTCATATATATGTCATTTTCTAATGACCCATATAAGTAAGTTGTCACCATATCTATTAGATGTATATCAAGCCCTTCATAGGCTGTCAAACCAATCAAAAATCTAAACGTGATTGCATCCATAATTAGAGAATACATTTTTTCATAATCTATATCGGGTCTTTGTGAGAAACCTTATGCAACAAGTCGTGCTTTATATCTCACAATTTCATTTAATTCATTTCTCTTACAAACAAAAACCCATTTATATCCAATAGGTTTGACATCTTCTGGTGTCTGGACTACTGGTCCAAATACTTTACGCTTTGCTAATAAATCTAGCTCAGTTTGAATTGCTTCTTTCCATTTGAGCCAATCACTTCAATTTCGACATTCTTCTACAATTTTAGGCCCATGCTCATTATCATTATCTCATAAGCAATTGCATATGCAAACACATTATCAATAACTATATCTTCTCTATCCCTCATATTTCCAAATTTTAATGAGATCTCATAATTTTTAAGTACCAGAACCACTTCTAGGGTTGCTTCTTTGGAAATATGAAGTTGTTGATTTGTGTTATTTTTAACTCCTTCTTGAGCATCATTTTGAATATTCTTCAATTTTCTTTCCTTTCGAGGACAAATATCTTTGCACCAACAGGTCTACCATGCTTTTAGCATATGTTGGATTCATTGGCTACCATACCTACTGGGAATCCTTCAGGGATAATCAATCTTGCAGGTACATTAGCAGCCAAAACATGAGATTTAGTGACCTTTTGGGTATCTATGAAGATATCTGGCAATTGATTTGCAGCATTTTGTAAATTTATTATTCTTTAAACTTCAAGTTCGCATTGATTTGTGCGTATATCATAACTTGACAAAGTTGGAGTGTTCTAACTAATTTCTTGTGCTTTCGACCCTTTACCTTTATCTTCCCCTAATTGAGGAAAAAATTATTCATGAAAGTGACAATCTAAAAATCTTGCTCTAAAAAGGTCACCAGTTAAAGGTTATATATACATAATGATAGAAGGAGAATCAAAACCAACATATATACCAAGACATCATTGGGAACCCATTTTAGTTCGTTGAGGAGGGACAATAGGAACATAAATAGCACAACAAAAAATCCTAAGATGAGATATATTAGGTTGATGAAAAACAAATTGCAAAGGTGAAAATTTTTGATATGTGGGTGGTCATATACGAACTAAAGATGCAGCATGAACAATTGCATGTCCCCAAGCAGATGCAGGTAGTTGTGACTTCATAAGCATAGGTCTAGCAATAAATTGTAATCACTTAATAAAAGATTCAGCTAAACCATTTTGAGTATGAACATGCGTAACAGAATGCTAGATACTAATCCCAATTGACATGCAAAAATCATAAAATAATTTTGAAGAAAACTCGCATTATCTAAACAAATTGTTTTGATGGGATGATTAGGAAAACTAGACCTAAGCTTTATAATTTGAGCAAGAAGTTTAGTAAAAGCAATATTGCTAGTAGAAAGTAAACATACATGTGACCATCGAGTTGAGGAATCAATCAAAACCATGAAATATCGAAATGGTCCACAAGATAGATGAATTGGGCCACAAATATCTCCATGTATCCTTTAAAGAAAAATATGAGACTCCAAATACAATTTGAAAGGTGAAGGTTTTACAATCAATTTACCTTGTGCACAAGAACTACAAGAAAAATCATTAGATAAAAGAATTTTCTAATCCTTTAATCTATGTCCATTTGTATTTTCAATAATATGTCGCATCATGGTTGAACCTGGATGACCAAGACGATCATGCCAAAGTATAAAATTTTTCATATCTGAGCACTTTCGGTACATATAATTAGATTCAACCATCTTTATTTTGGTAAAATATAATCAGGTTGAAAGGCTTGGAAACTTCTCTAATATGAACTTCTGGTTCAATTTCATAGAAGTTATATATAAATATTCAATAGTTCCTTCATTTGTAGTTTCAATATGATAACCATTGTGATGTATATCTTTAAAACTTAGTAAATTTTTTTGGGATCTACTAGAATATAAAACATCATCAATGTATAATGGTGTTCCATTTGGAAATATAAGATGGACTCTGCCAGAGCCTTCAACTATATTTGTTGAACTAGACATTGCATTAACATTAATTTCTGCTAATGTTAATTGTAAGAAATACTTTTTATTATGAAGAATTGTGTGAGCTGTGCCACTGTCCGCTAAACATATGTCGTCTTCCATAACATCAATTTTTATATGATTATCTAATAACAAAAAAAACATTTATTTAAAAAATGATAACAAATAAGAAATACATTAAGAATTACTTATTAAAATAGTAAACTTTTATTAAAATTGTAAAATCGCATAACAAGAATAAACTTATTTTAATAGTTGACATTTTCATCACCAATCAAATGATCAATTCTATCACTATCATCCTAAAAAAAAATCAGAAAAACCAAAATCAACATCTAAAGGAAATTCTTTATCATTAGCAGGATCAATAGGCTCGAAAAAATTTACTTCAGCATTTTTTCTTTTTTCCTTTAAAGATACTTTGTAAAGATCAACTAAATATTTAAGAGTGCGATATATACGAGACCAATGACATTTAATTCCACATCTAAAGCAAATATTATCATTATTTTGCATTTTCTTTTCAGTATTTTTCTCATTTTTGACCCATTTCTTGTTAGTACCTTTGTTTTCAGCATTTGAAGAAAATTGAAACCATTTCTTCTTCCACGACCATGACCCTTTCTACCATGACCTCGTCCACGACCTTAAGAAAATGCCACATTAACTTCAGGTAATGTGGATGAACCAGTTGGATGAGATTGGTGGTTTTTTTATCAAAAGCTCATTCTTTTGTTCAGCCACAAGTAAACAAGAGATTAGCTCAGAATATTTTTTAAATTTGCGCTCTCGATATTGCTGCTGTAGGAGCACATTCAAATGATGAAAAGTTGAATATGTTTTTTTTCTAACACGTCCTCATCAGTAATATTCTCTCCATATAATTTTAATTGAGAGCTAATCTTAAATAAGGCTGAATTATATTCACATACAGTTTTATAATCTTGCAAATGTAAGTGTATCCATTCATATCTAGCTTTAGGGAGAATTACCGTTTTTTGGTGTTCATATCTCTCCTTTAAATTATTCCAAACGACTAATGGGTCTTTAATAGTGAGGTATTCATTTTTTAGTTCTTCGTGTAAATGGTGTCAAAGGAAAATCATTGTCTAAGCGCAATCCTGCAGGGATATGATATTTCCTTCTTTTATTGAATCTCCAAAATTCATAGCATTGAGGTGAATCTCAGCATCAAGTACCCATGAAAGATAATTTCTTCCAAAAATATCAAAGGCAATAAAATCAAGCTTCACAAGATTTGACATTGTAAATACACTACACTAAAAAAAAAATTAAAATTAGGCTATAAATAAATTGTCAAAAATAAATAGATGAAATTAAATCACACATATATAGTCAATTAAACATACATAACCCAACCATTTATAATTCTTATTTTCATTAAAATTGATGGCAAATACTTATTAAGAAAAAAATTAAGAATCATATAAAAAAAATATTTACAGTCGAGTAGTATTAATTTCCTTGTGAGTAAACTCTAGTGTTAGATATAAAAATTTTCCAATTTGATTTGCAATTTCGTAAATCTGATTTTATGATCAATTTTGACAATTAATAAAATTAATTTTATTGTCTCACTTGAAAACAAAAATAATCAAGACATACAAAACATATATAAGGCTCTTAATATATAATAATTGGCATTATAAATTTATAAAATAATATAAAAATAATTTTGAGATAATTTACCGTTAAATTTCGTAAATTAAAATTCTTGATTCCTTCGAGCCTGGTTGTTGTAAACTACCGACTTCCAATAATCAATAGAGACAATCGTGCTAATAACATATTATAAATAAAAGTAAAATCAAAACAAAATATAAAGAAAAATGAGAAATATGATTTCTCTATTATATTATTATGTATCTAAGACAATAATAATATGAGTATTTATAGACACAAAACTTAATCTATATAAGAAATAAATAAATATAGAAAATAAATCAAGTAATAAAGAAAATAATCAATATGAGAAGTCATTCAAATAGGAATATATTACAACACACGCAGACACACATATATATATAGTGCACGGATACTAAAAAACAAATATCGAAATAAAAAATGTTAAAAATAAAAATCGAAACCAAGTTCATCGGTTCAGTTTATCGAAAAATTTAGTTCGGTTTTGCAATTAACTAAATTTTCGTTTTTTTTTTTTCACCCCTTGTTGGAACTATATTACAGTTTGTATTTATTAATAGTAAGGCACATTAAATAAAGGCATAGTGGAAAATTCACAAATTAGTTGTATTATCTTTGTTCAATGAAACCTGCAGATTCACTGTTTCGACGAGTTAAAGTCAGCCTCAACTTGAGTGGCGCTCATCCAGCTGCAACTTCAAAATTTTCATGGATGAGAAGCTTATCTTGTAGAAAAGAAGCTACAAAATGCCAGAACTGAGATAAAAATGGAGAAGAAGAGCTTGTGGCTTTTGTGCAAATTGTGTCTGTTTACTTAGCAAATTACTTGATCCTGGTAAAGAACATTTTTATTGTTGATAGAGAACAAGTTTAAATGCCCGTGATCTAGCTTGTGTAAGAATTCATCATTTACATGTTGAAATGATAAGATGAATTGAGGGGTTGATAAAATTGGTACCAATACAATTTATGATAGCAAGTGTAATATGTGTAGTATACTAGTAATAAGTGTGTGTATGTGTGTGTATATAATTATTTTTTTTTTACTTTCTAAAACATAGAAATTGAAAATGTTTGATTAATTAACTGTACAAGTAGACAGTAGCTTTGCCTGCAATTTGCGAAGTAAAATAACATTAAAAGTAGCGATATCTCACCGTTATTTTGGATGAGGCTCTCAAAAAGGCCTTTTCAGTTGGTCCCATAGTTGGCATGCATGAGGCAATTCAAACTCGCCATAGAAGTAGCTCAAGCAAATTAATCGATAGCTGACGGGTTCAGTTCTGGAACCTATAGGCGCGGCATCTTCTCGAGATTATAAATCCATTTTGGCTAGTTTCTCTTGTATATCTCTATATATGTAAATAATTAATAAAATAAATTTGGTTTAACTCAATTTAAAAAAGAAAAAGTTGTTAAATTTCCCATTTTATCTTTTCATCTAAATATTCCATGGTCCTTTTTATTATTGAAAATGATTATCCCCATTAATATGTACAGCAGTAATTTTAGCTATTGATTATCTGCAATTTTCTTTTATATAAACTTAACCATATGTGTTGAATTGCAAATTTCATCAGCCTTTTAAGTGGATTTTGATACGGTAAATATGTATATGATACATACGCATTTATACCATTTGAGTGTGCACGTGCATTTGATCATATAATGTAAATGCAGGCACCAAACTCTACTCTCAAATGGCTCAAAGGATCTTTCAAGAAAAAAAAAACCCGAAGATCTTTCAAAAAAAATTATAATAATAATTTGATGAGTCGTGTTTTGATTTTCTTTTTCTTTTTTCTTCTTTTGTTCCACTCAATGCAAGAACTCTTCACATAAATCAATAAAGATCATTAACTAATATCAATTCTATAAAATATTCATTATAATTTACTCTATCCGTTCTTTTTTATCAGTCATTTTTATTATTTTTACTGAAATTAAGAAATAGTAATAAATAGACTTAAATTTAGTATTAAATTACGTGATTAAAATTAAATTTTCAAATCTGATTGATTTTTACTTTACTGAAAAAGAAAAATAAATTAAAAAAATAAATTAAATTATATTATATTAGACAGACAAATAGAATTTAAATTTTATTTAAAAGTGACAGATAAAAAAGAACGGAGGGAGTACTAAAATATAATTTTGGTAATTCTCTATAATTATTGTGCATTCACATCATATTAATTATTTTTTTACATATATAATGGATAAAGTAGAAAAATAAATAATTAATGTTCGTTAAAACTTGAAAAATACCACTTTAAATGGAATAAAAAAATCTATAAAAAATTATCGCAATAAAAAATGGATTTATTGGGCAACTTGAGGACTTAATCCTCAACATTTAATAAGGCATGAGGCAACAATGTCTTCCATCTTTTTTTTTAATCTCATTTATTTCTTTCACAATAAATCTAGTCGGCACCAATGATGATCTATCTCATTTATAATTTTCATCATTTTTGCTAGTTTTTAAAAATCGGATGGGAACCATATTAATGTCTATTTTGATATAAATCAAATTCGTAATCATGTTGGTTTTGTTGTACAAGTTCTCATTGGGCTTTATTGTGAGCCCACATTTGAATTCCTTGAAAAACCCAATAAGGCAAGAAGGATACCTTATTTATAAATTAACCTTAAAATTATCACTCCGTACAAATAGAGGTGACAAATAAAAAAATTGAATAATTCTGAATTGAGTTATTAATGGATTAAATTATAAATATATTAAAAATATAGGTCATAAATGAGTTAATATTCAAATAAATTAAATAAATTTATATAGAATTTAATATAAATTATTATGAATTTTTTATTAATTAATTAATGAATTCGATAATAATAATATTTAATTAAAAATATAATAGAAATTGATAAATAATATCATTTAATTATTATTTTAATTGATTATAATTAAAATTTCATCTTTATTCGTCCTTAGAATTATAATAATAAAAAAATTCAAAACTTCATAAATAAATTTAATATTTTGATGATTTCTACTTGCATTTACAACGTTATTTATGGCCAAGTTGCTGGTAATAGATACTAGAAAATCAATTTTTTTGTACTAGCCACCAGCATGGAATTTGTCACGTACAGAAGGGGAAAGGGCGGAGAAAGTGGGCCAGGTGTTGAAAGGAAGGAGGGGAAAACACACACACACACACACACACACACACACACATATATATATATATATATATATATATATATATATATATATATATATATATATATATATATATATATATACACACACAAATTTGCATGAATTAGACATAAAGTCAAACTTGTAGTGGTTTTTAAAAAAGAAAAAGGTGAAATTGATCTAATGGGTTGAACAACGAGTTGGATCAATAAATTTTTAATTCGATTAAAAAATAAAATAAATTAATTTTTTTATTAATTTGTTGAGTATTTATTTGAATTAAATTGAATTTGAATACTTTTTAGGCAAATTTGAATTGAATTTTGGGTTTTCATTAACTTTGCCATCTCTATACAGAAGTATTATTAATTAAAAAAAACTAAATCATTATTAGCATAATTAATAAAGAAAAACTTCAATAAAAATTGTTTATATCAGCTATACATAGCCAACTTATTTTTAATATCTTGTTTTTTGAATTAAATTTTTTTTCATCTATTTAATTTTAGGAGTTTACTCTTTGATCCCTAAAATTAAATGTCAATTCAACCAATAAGAAACGCTGAAAAATTAGATTTAACATTATAAAAAAAATTAATAAACTTAAAATCTCCATGCAAATGATAGCATAAATAATATATTGTCAAATTCCCACTACATTCCAAGGCTGAAATTTGCGGCAGAACACAAAGTTTTTTTTTTTTTTTAGAAGGTGAAAATATCGTTTGATAAAAATTGTAAGTTTACTTTTAATATTTATTTCAGTTGGTATAATACAGTCATTTATATTTTGAATTTGGAAGAAATCTATTCCACTTATCACATTTTTAAGAAAAAACTACTATTACTGATCCAATTATATATGTGTACCTTTTACCTTTTTAATAAATGCATAATGCATATCAACAAATTTAAAAAGGTCAAATTAATAAGTAGTAGACGAGTATGAACTGGTTAATCAGTTCATTAGTAAAAAAAATTAACCTATCTATTAATATTAATTTTTAAAAATTACTAACTATTAATCAGTTTATTATATGTAGTTAACCAATCTATCAGTTTCAATTTTTTAGTTGGTTAACCAATATTTTTTTGTTAACCATTAAAATTTATTACGAGGATTTGAAAATTTAAATAGATTTAGTGCTCAAAATAAACATAATTTAATAGCCAAAATTCATGTTCAACAAATTAATAGCTAATATTATAATATAAATTTGATATCTGTTGAAAATTAATATACTTGATTCTAAGTCATATAAAATTTTAGATAATATTAAATATTAAAATATAAATTCTAAAATATAAAAAAATATAATTATATGCTATTAAGCAAAATATGAATATCAATATATGATAAAATATATATATATATATATATATATATATATAAAAGTTAATCGGTTACTGCATATAAATATTACTATATAATAAAAAAATAACATAATATAATTTACATTAAAGTATTATATAAATTTATAAAAACATATAAAAAAATTAAGATATAAAAATAAAACTATATTTTAAAGTATTATTTTATGTAAATTTTAGTCAAAAATAGAAAAAAAAAAAAGAAAAATTTTTAAGGTGTAAAAAAAATAAAAATAATATATATATATATATAAACCATAAACTAATGGTTAACTGATATCCAAAAATTAAAATCATAATTAAAAATAAAAAATGTAAAAATTAAAAATTATTATCGAATCTATCATATCAGTCAACTGAAAAAATTAATTTAATTTTAAAATAATTTTGAGGTTAACTATTTCTTGGGATTTAAGATGACGAAAATGTACAAAGTTTTTTTTTTGGCCGGTGGGTGGGGGAGGGGGATAACAATTAATACGTACAACGGACAATGAATCATTTCTTTGTTGGCTTGCAATATTTATTAAGGATGGTTACAAAAATTGCAAAATCATTAAATTGGTTTATAAAATTGAGTTGAATTGATTTTAACAGTTAATTAGTTCAATTGAATGTAAATTTGAACTTTAATTTTTAAAATTATGGTGAGTGAACTTGAATTTGAATTTAAATATTTAATTAACCAGTTAGTTAATGGTTAACTGAGTTTATATATAATTTTTCACACACATATAAATACAAGGGTAATTTTATTAAGTATTTCGATGATTTTTTTTTATTTTCATGTTTTATTGGATACTTGCTTTAAATTTGGTGAATTTATCTGATTTTATTGTATTGATATTAAATTTGAATCACTTGTATTTTACATTTAAAATTTGAATAATTTATATTTTAATTTGATTGATGGATGTGAGTTTCTTATATGGAAATTTAGGATAATTAGTGATAATGCTAAATATTTCCTAATAAATGGGACGACATAAAAAAAGGCCTAACAAGCTGAAAGGCCCTACTTGGAAAAGGCGTAGTGCCTCAAAGTCTTGCACACACCGCCAGATATGCACCAAAAGTCCACATAATGGGATGGTCCGATCGATCAAGACGGCCTCATCCTGTCAGAGACTCCTAACACACGCCACCGTCCCATCCGCCGCTTGTCAAATATCACATCATTGCTTACCTACTCTGACACTAAGATAGGCCTTTCAAGTTATTTTTCTCGCCTTTATAAATACTAGATTCATTTTCAAAATTCAACACAATATATAATATAACACATATATCCTACATAACACTCTTTATCTCTTTAATAGTCTAAAACCGACTTAATCATTGGAGTGTTCCCATCCAGTTCGATCGAGCAAGCCTTCTTTTTGTAGGATCTCAATCTCTTCAAGTCTAACCAAATCCTACCTCACATTCATTACCTACGTACCACGACATCACTTTGCTCACCATACATTGCTCCCCTTCTTATAAAATCTTAGAATTTATCAATTAGAATTGTATATATTTAATTTTTATAACGGTTAACTAATCGCATTTAGCGATTAACTAATTGTTGATGGACTGAACTTGGACTTTGATTTTGAAAAATTATATTAATGAATTTAATTTGAAAAATAAGCCATTGACCTTAATATTTAGGGTTAGTTACATAAATGCCAAAAAAATAAAGAGATACAAAAATGATCACCCTTTAGTACTTCCTTTCATAATTACTTTTGTTTTTTAAAATATTTCAAAAATGCCACATTTTCCACTTAGGTTCATTTGTATGATAACCTTTTAGGTAGGTGGCTACTTGCATTAGACTTCTAGTGATAATATTTTTTCTTTAGTGATTATGATCTAGCTCGACTAAAGCTCCAACAATCTTCCGACAGTTGATCTGGCAATACTTCTTGATATCATACAAATACCAAAAAATTAAAAAAAAAAAAAGAGATCAATAACTGACATGTGAATCTCTATTACTAGAGGTGACAAATGAGCAGGTTGGACGGATTTGGATTAGGTCATTAATGGGTTGGGTCATAAATGGGTTAAAAGATATGGGTCATAAATTGGTCAATATCCAAATAGATTGGATTGATTTGGATCGATCCATGGGTTTAATATAAGTTTTGGCACCAAAGGCTCCTCAAATCCCCTAGTACTAAAATATAACTGAAATTACGATAAACCAGGATCTTTTTGTACCTTACCAAATCTTGACAAGCTAGGCCTATAAGCAGTGACAACTGCATCATATTCTCAATTTTTCAAGTGACAGAAAGAAATTAAAACTGAAATCAACCAACCAAATTAAATAATAATAATAATAATAATAATAATAATAATAATTAAAAAATTCCATAAATCCATCACTATTATGCATAAAACCAGCAATTGCTTTAATTGTCATCGTATTTGCAAGTCCAAGAAATCTTACATAAGAACATAGAAAAACATGTGCTGCACAATATAAGTATAATGCAAAACTTCAAAGCATTAATGAAAACAAAAAGCAGCTAAATAGAATTCCTAACTGTTCAAACAACTCTCAGTGTGTGATTTCTACGCTTAAAACCTAAACGCAATGAAATGTTCAACCAAGCAATTCTCTCAATTGCTTATTTAATCTATCAATCAAACATAAGGCAAAATAGAAATGCTAGAAATTCTAAAGAATAAAAGAAGAACTAACCTTGCTTACATTTTTTGAAACCGCCATTAGCGTTGAATCCACCTTCCCTCCCTCGCTTTCTAACATCCATCATTGAGCTCCTAACACTACCAGAGTTCTAGATCCACACGAACAGAACCTTTTAACAGCGCTAAAAGAAAAACTTGAATAGCGAATCCAAAAATATATATAAACTAACCCCAAAGAGTGAATATCTATTAAATGAAGCAAATCTAAATGTTTGAAATGATTGAACAATTTCAGATGGAGCCAAAACCCTAGGCGGCAATTCTGCAACTACACAGTAAAAAGAACAAATAACTACATTCCCGGATTAAAAAGCGAAGAACTTTAAAAAAAATAAAAAAGCAAATGATTTTCTTAGAAAGTAACGAAAGCATAAAACTTGAAGTACCTCCGGCCGCTGCCACCGACGACTGAGTAGTATCGATTGAAGAAAAGCATGAAGAGTTGAATCTCAGCTAGTCGTAGAACTCCGATTGATGGCATCTGCCGGTGAGCTTGTTGATGGTGGATGTTTTGGTTGAAGAGAGAGTAAGGATTTTAGACAAACCTATTGGGTAATGACCCAATGGATTGAAAAATGTAATGGGTCAATTTTGGATTAATCCAATGGATATTGGGTTGGGTTGAAAAATAAAATGGGTCAATTTTGAGTTGACCCAATGAGTATTCATTTAGATTGGGTTGGATTTGAACTTTTTTTGTATGAATTTGAATCAACCCATGGATTTGGATCAATTTTGCCAGGTCTATCTATTACCAATAAGTTCACATAAATTAAAACACACCATCCATTGTAGAACATAGGGCTGAGCAAAACCGAACCGGAATCGAAAACCGAACCGAACCGAATGGATTTTGGTCTGTTTGGTTCGGTTTTTTCGGTTTTCGGTTCGTTCGGTTCGAAACCGAAAAAATAAATCGGTTTTATCGGTTCGGTTCGGTTTTTAAAATTGAAAAACCGAAGAAACCGAACCGACCGAAATTTATAAAACTCACCGTTTTGCCTTAGTATATATATACACACTGAGTTTTTAAATCCCTAACCCTAACTCCATCGATCTCATCTTCCTTACTCATCTTCATCGATCTTCCTTACAGAGAAATCCTCAGCCGCCTCATCTTCATCGATCTCCTGTTTATGCTATGGTTCAGTGCAGGAAGTACCTCTCCCCAGCTGACTACCTTCGATGCTTCGCCGCTGGTTCTACCCTCATCCGCAACTGCTCCGCCGCTAACGGTGCCCGTGTTGTCTATGACGGCTGCTCTCTCAGGTACTTAATCTTCTTTCTTTTTCTTTTTCTAAATCAATTACTCTGAAATCGCTAGTAGTTTGTCATTTCTTGAAATTTCTATGGGAAAAATACATCTTTTGGTCTTTAAACTTGTAGAAGAAAATCAATTGAATTCCTAAATTGAAATGAAAGATGAATTTGAAGGCAGCAGTGGTTCGAAAAGTTGTAGAGAGATGGCCATGGCGTTTAAACAGTATACAGAGAGAGAGAGAGAGAGAAGCTCAGATACAAAAGAGGAAGACGAAGCAGGTGGCCCAGCACTCGTGGTTCGCATTTGAACTAAAAGAATAATTATTTGTTATGTAAACAATCCACTCGTGGGTCCAAGTTATTTTCTTAAAATAATTTATTAATTAAACAAAATTTTTAATTTATTTTTTGTGATTACCATTGATTTGCTTATTTTATTTTAAAAAAATAATATTTTTTTACGATTCATTATTGGAAGAGTTTTGGCATTTTGCAAATTGGAATCAGATTGTATAATATAGTTTATAGATGCCAAAAAAATAATAATAAAAAAATCACATGGTGGCTGCTTTATTTTATTTTATTTAGTATAATTTGGTAAATAGTTCAAATTGGCTAGCTCTACTATTATTCCAATCCATACTAAGAATTAAGTACGAATTACTACAAGAAAAAATAAACTTAATAAGGAATAAATTAGCCAAATATTATAAAATATATGTATTTATAAATGTCTTACAAATGCTGGTTGAAGTGGCTGAGTAAGTGCAAAAAATATAAGAAAAAGGTGTTGTTTGTTGACCAATACCTCAGGTGGAAAACTCATGTTCCCGTTTTGAATGAATAATTATGTAAAAAATCTTCTAATTTAGGTCTGCGGCTGCTAGCTAATTTTTCTTTTCTTCAAAAAATCGTATTATATGTTTTTGCACTTCGACAAATTTTAATGAGATGTCTTTTGTGTTAACTATTTTTTCTTCTCACTTGCTATTCAATTTTACAGCGACATTTAAATATATTTGAAGAAGATGGTTGGTCGCAATATATATATATCACTTGCCCTGTGAAAAATATGATAAATTATTTTGCCATTCACGACTGATAAAAATGTCAAGATCTGCCTTTGTATTAATTAATTATCATGATTTTGTTCCTGATAATTGGTTTTATTTTGTTGGATTTATGGGCCTATTTAGGTTAAAAGTTCAATTAAAAAAAGCCCAAATATGACCCAGAACCGGTAGAACCGAACCGAACCGACCGAAATTATTTTGGTTCATTCGGTTTTCGGTTCTATATACTTCGGTTTTGGTTCGGTTCCTAAATTTCTTGAAGTTCGGTTTTCGGTTCAATCGGTTCGGTCCAAAACCGAACCGAACCGACCAAATGCTCACCCCTAGTAGAACATAGAGCACTGAAACTAGTAGGTATAAGATAACTAAAGGTAAACAAGCAAGAAATATCTTAGAAAGTTTGGCTTGTAATGATAACTGACAACTAGAGCTGCATCTATGGATTAAACAAATAAAACAACGAACAAAAATTAATAAAAATTGAAAAATAAAAGAGATTGAGAAAATATTAAATTAATACTTTAAAAATCAAAAAGAAAAATTCTGATCCTTCTCTATCTTCTTTGGAATATTCACAAGAATGGTGTTGGTGTTTGTGTTAGTGTTGCACTTACAATGAGTTTCTCCATTAAAAATGGTAAATGCACACTAAATATTTGATAAAAGTACTCGATGGTTTAATTTTTAAAGGTATATAAATAGGTATACATACGAATAACTTGTAAAACTCGGTTGAATTTTTTTTATCTCATTTATTGATGGTATGCATGGGTATACATATTGCATACCTTATGAAATGTACTTAAATTTGTGGACCATCATTTATCTATGATATACAAATGGGGTATACACATAATGTATGCATTTTGAAATGTACTCAAATTTGTTTCATTTATTGATGGTATACATATATGGTATACACATATATCGGTATACACATATGTGGTACACCTTGTGAATGTGTTTGAATTTGTGGACTCTTATTTATTCAGGGATGAGCAACGATTGGCTCGTTTAAATAACCAAATTGAATTAATTGAAAACAAAAGTATTGAAATTTTATCAAACTAAACTACATCAAAATTCTATGATAACCGAATTGAAACAGAACCAAAATTTTTGGTTAGTTCAGTTAGGTTATATGGTTAATGAAATTTACAAATTGTTATTAAAAAAAATTGAAATTGTGTCTAAAAATTGTACAAAATTACTAATCATAAATCTAAATATAAACATCCAAATTGAGAAAAAATACAAGTTCAAATTAAAGATACAATATTGTCAAAAATTAAATTTAATCTAAAAATACATAGTCCAACAAAATCCATTCCATATTCTTCATCTTCATTCAAGATCCATTCCATCAACCTTTAATCTAATCATCCAAATCCCAAATCATCACCTAAAAATAATAGATATTAATAATTGCTAAATATACATATATAATTAGTATCTCAAAATAAGATAATTTACATACAAAGATAATTACCTAATGAAGGAAAACTACTACTCAATGTTGTTACATTTCCACCAAAACAACAATAGGCAATTCTAAATATTAAAAATAAATTAGTTAACCATTCAAAATTCATAAAAATAAAATACATATACCATTTCATTTTTCAAATATAAAATAAATGAACTAGTAATTATAGGTTTAACTTACCATTTTCATATCTTTCAACTTCCTCCAAATCTTCTTCATTCTTCAATTCAATACCATTCCAAAGCCAATCTCTTACATAAATCAAACCTTCCATTACTTTAAGAGTCAAAGAGCTCCTAAATGAATCTAGAACTCTCCCTTCGGTGCTAAATGTGAGCTTTGAATCTATTGTAGAAATAAGAACAACCACAAGAAATGGAAACCTCTCAGAATTTACATTTCACCATCTCAAAATATCAAAATCTTCTTGATCTTATTGCAATGCTTCCTCTAAATATATATATCTAAATTAGTGTTTCTCATCTCTATAAAATCTTCATTTTCCTTTTGTCTTTTATATTCTTCTCTAAAGACACCTTTCATTCTCTTTTTCGTTTGTACACTATAGTCACATAACTCAATATTGCTTGAAAGGCTCTCAAATGATTGTGAAAATGAAGAATGGCCACTTTTAAGTTGAATGATACATTTATAATCATAAAACAATTCAAAAAAGGCATCCCTTACTCCCTTGAACAACTTCTTACCATCATCATCACCATAAATCTTATGAAAAGAAAATTCCATTGCCTTAATTTTTTCCCAAAGGTCAAATACAGTTGGAATATAAATAAATTTATTTACCTTTTCATAGTCATCCTAATATTTATCAAACTTTTCCTTCATCCTTAATGTTAGTAGTTATGTCCTAGGCCAAACATTAGGCCCTTTATGTAATGTCACATTTCATTTTATAAAATTGGGTTTTCTTCATATTATTATATTGTTGGCATGTTACGTTATAATAATATTTATAAATAACAATTTAATGTTATTTTGACTATCCTTAGTCATTTATCATTAAATGAATAATGATAAATAAAGACTAGTATAAGTTTTATTGATAATCATTGGATGATTATTTATGTGGTGATATGAATTAAACTTATAAGTACTTGTTAGAGAACAGAGTACTGGATAGACCCGTAATGAGATACTACATGGGTTAATATCATTAGTGATCTCATAATAGTTATGTTATCGATTCTTAAACCTGAAATTATCATAGTATCCTATATGGCGAACATTATATTTTGATATAATCAAATATTATCTTTAATTGGATAATTATAAAGGTTATGATTGGACATAAACAAAATCATGCAGGGGATAGTGAATAATCAAGAAGGAATTTGTCCTTCTCTTATGAGAGAGATATTTATTGGGCCCCTCGATAAGTAGGACTGAGAAATGCATGGCTGTGCTCAAATAAATTGATGGAGCGATCAATATTATTTGATATTATCAGTCTACTTAGTGATCGAGAAATTATATGTTTGGACTATATAAGTTTGACATGGACCATGACTTATGTTCAAATAAGATATCGTGTAACAAAGGGATTATAACATGTTCTATTAGGTTAAAATCGAATTATCGATATTCATATTATTTGGGTAGTCATAATATCTTACCAGAGGCCACTTATGACTTGTGGGCCCGTGATGGGACTGGAGCCCATTGCCAATATAATATGAACCTATTGGGTCGCACATATAAAATGCGATGAATGGACTAAGGGTTAATTCGGGCATTTCGAATTTTGTTTTGTGATAAATTAAAATTCGAAATAAACAAAATTTTTTTTATGATAATAATAATATTTAAGATTAATATTATTATTACTCTTATTTCAAGATAAGAAATATGGTATTTCTTATTTTAATAAGAAAAGTGGGCCCAAAGTTTTCAGTTATTTTATGTATCAATCCTTACATCAATCGGGGGCAAACGCCTACGAAAAGATCGCTTGGACTTAAGAAAAAGTCATTTGGATTTATCCATGGTTAGTTTATTCCTTAGTTTAAAAATCTTATTTCGTTCAATTGGATAAAAAATGACTGTAGAATTAACAAATAGGATTTTTTTTGTTTATTTTATATATATATATATATACAACCCTAACTAAGGATAAAAGTTGTTGTAGCCGCCATTTAAAAGAAAAGAAAAGAAAAATCATTTTTCCTTCTGAAATCTAAAAGGAGAGAAAATAAACCCTAGCCACCAAGGAAGGGAGCTAGTACCCTGGGTGATTCTCTTCGTTGCATTCGTGTGTGGATACCGGTAGAGGGTGCCGTTTCGTGTGAAGTCGCACCTACGATTTGATTTGTCTGTGCTTCAAGAGGTTGGTAAACATTATACTCCTCCTTCTATTGAGTCAATTGGATTGCTTGGATCCATGGTGGGTTTCTCTTTCCACTGCGAATTTTTAATTTTAATATTTCGAAACCCAACACTTAAACCTCCTACTTTAATCCCTAAATTATCATTACAAGTCCACTTTAAAATTGATTAAACTAGATTACTAATTTCAATCCAAAAAGTATTAGATGTTACACATGATGACCCAGAAATACACATGGTAGCATGATAAAAAATATTATAACATACCACTCAATATCCTTATAATGGGCCAATTTACCAAGGAATTTCATCACTCTCAGGTGAAGTGTGGCCCAACCTACAAAAGGAATTTCATTACTTTCAGGTGCTTCAACTTTAAGCTTGAAATATGGATCTAATATCTCAACTTTCTTAAAAGCTTTCTCACATTTTTTAGCAACACTTAAAATTTTATAAGTTGATTTCCACTTAGTAAGAACATTTAATTTCAAAAAATTTTTATATTAAATATTATTATCTTCAAAACATTCTTTGAATTTTTTTTATCCTTGTAAAGGAATTCCTAACATATCTCACAACATTTTTAATCCATTTAGTTGAACATCTCACCTTTTTTAAGCCATATTGAACAATTAAATTCACAATGTGAACAATGCATCTCATGTGTAAATACTTGCCATGTGCTATATAATTCCCCTAATTGATAAGCTTCTTTTTCAAAAAATTATAAGCTACTTCATTAGCACTATGATTGTCAATTGTCACTATGAATACCTTTTCAATCCCTTACTCAAATAAACAATATACTAATATCTTACCAAGTGAATCACCTATAGGACTTGAGATTGGACAAAAATTCAATATGTTCTTATGCAATTTCCAACCATTATCTATGAAATGAGTTGTGGTGCACATGTAATTCATCTTTTGAATTGATGTTCATGCATCAGTGGTAAGGCATATCCTTTGAAATTTTTTCTTTTTTGCAAAACTTTTTAATTTGGTCCTTTTATCAACATAAATTTGAAAACAATCATGTAAAATAATCCACATACTAGGCACCCTAAACCTAGGACATACTTTATACATAACCTTCTTAAATCCTTTATTTTAAACAACTTTAAATGGACATTCATGTTTAATGACTATTTCTACAATTGCTTCCCTAATTTTCATTTGGTTAAACTTACAATTAGACAAACTCTCCATCTTAGCTTTACTTGTTGGTTGCAAACACAATTGTTTTTATAGGTTATCAATATTTTGTGGAATTTTATGGCAAGAACTAAGGTGATTGTTTAGTGCACTAGTGCCATTTCTCTTACGATCACAACAAAATTATTTATTAAAATAATTACACTTACATTTTATGTCTTCTAATTCATCAATGAATTTTGTGAAGTGTTTCCACACATTATACCTTAGCTTATAAGCTTTCTTTTTTACTTCATTCCATCTCCACTCGAAGGTAATGCATTTATAATTCCTCCATCATTAGGTGTGTATTATGGTGATTTTTGTGATTATTGTGGTTTTTGTGAATTCTGACACAATAAATACATCATTAGACATATTGCTAAAACAGATTTGGCAATAACTCATAGCTTGTGTTTATGATTAGAGTTGCTATTTGCTAAAACACATTCAAAGGTCATAATTATAAACAAAAATTGTTAAACCTGCTCAAAATATAATATCTTACAAGTTCACTGGCCATATTATGCTCAAAAAAATTAATGTTCGAAATTGAAGATGTAGCTCAGAAAATTATACAAAATTGTTTAAGAGGTATTCAATATTTAGCAAATTAATACAATTAAATTAAATATACAAGTTTGCAACCATAGATGCAGCATAGAGAATTCAATAGGAAAAACAACATCAAATTTAATCAAATAGTTAAATTTCCATAAGATAAGAGACAATAAAAATAGTGTCCAACGTTTTAAAGTGCAAAGAGAAAGTATAGATTGAAATTCAACATCAATAATCAATGGAAATAACACTTATCAATTATAAAATAATAAATCAAAATCAATCTCTTAATAATAAAGAGGTAATATCTCAAGCAACATATTTAAAATATAAAACTGGAGCCTAATTCTAAAAATGAGATGCATTTACATACAAGTTTATCATTGACTTAATACTCTTATTTGTCATAATTACAACAAAAATATATCCAAAACCCATAATAAATTAGCAAAAAAAAAAAGGAGTGATTAAGCTAGAATTGAGCAAGACTTGATCAAATTCAAAACATATCAAAATTGTGAGAAACTAATGAAACCCAATACAAATAAATCAAAAGTAAAAGGATACATATCTATTAACGAAATAAAGGAAAAGGATGAAAAATAGGACTTATTTTTTTGATAAACTTAGAATATTAATTATTTGATTAGATCCATACAATTTGCTTGAGTGTACACTAGATTAGTCAAAATAATGGGAAAAACACAATTTCTAAAAGAAGGTTTGAATTTAAAGAAGGAATTGTATATTTACAGAAACAATTGAAAATAGAAAATAGAGATACCTTTCACTTATTAAAATGGCAATTGTCCTTCGATGACTAATAGCTTCAACGATCGAAGGGAGGGAGTTGTTCGTGGTTACTAAGTGGCAATAATGGCAATGGCAAGTGGAAAGAAAAAATAGGGTTAGGAAAATTGGGAAAATGATGTAGGGCTGAGCATAGAAGATCAATGATGGTATGGTGGACAAGTGTTAGCAAAATGGTGTAGTTTAAAAGATATATACAACATGAGGTAGTTTTTTTAACCTATTTGGTTGGTTTAGTTATTATGTGGTTTTTGCCTTCCAAAATCGAAATGAACAAACTAACCAAACCTATTGAAATTTTCAAACCAAAATTGAATCAAAAAGATCAAACTAAATTAAAAAAATCAATCGATTTGGTTTTATATTTGGTTTTAACCAAAATTTACTCACCCCTACATTTATTGATGGTATACACATATGGTATACATATGTATGCATTATGAATTGTAATTCAATTTTTAGACTAACATTTATTGATGGTGTACATATATGGTATACATATGTATATCTTGTGAAATTCAATTGAATTTTTTTGGGTCATTTATTAATGGCAAACATATGAGTATACATATGTATACCTTGTGAAATCCAATTGAATATATGGTATATCATACACATATGTATACCTTGTGGATTGTACTTGAATTTCTGGACTGTGATTTTTTGATGGTATACATATGTGTTGTACTCATACGTTATACATATATGCAAACCTTGTGAAATTCACTTGAGTTAATTTTTCTACCATTTATTGAGGGTATACACAGAGAGTATACATATGGGGTACACATATATATAACTTGTGAATTGCACTTAAATTTTTTGACTATCATTTATTGATGGTATACATATGTAGTATACATATATTTACTTTACAAATTGCACTTGAATTTGTAGATTGTCATTTATTGTTGATATGCATAGGTGGTATACATATAAGTATAAAATATATATACCTTTAGAAATGCTCTTGAATTTATAAATTACCATTTATTGATGGTATACACATGTAATATACACATATGCTACACACACATGCAAGCACATATATATATATATTGCGAAATGCATTTGTGAAATCCAAAAAGGGAAACTAAAACTACCATTACTCCATTTTTGATCTCATTTCTTCTCACTTTTCTATTCTTCATATACAATTCATAAAACATCTTAATTAACATGCAAGAATAACAAAAGCACCACCAAATTTGACAATGAAGGTATATAAACAATCACCCATCTTTTTGCCATTTAGAAATAATATGCTTAGGAGATATAAAATTACATTAAAGAGTAAATAGATTGATGTAATAAGTTAGGAGGAATACCAACAACAATAATAACAATAACTACAACTTGTATCTTCACTTTATTACTAATAAATTAACCAAAAAATTCAAAAAAAATGGAAAAAAAAGAATAAAACAAAAATTTAAGAATCAAAAAAAGTACTCATACTATTTTTTTAGTAATATTTATAGAAACAAAACATGAAACCTGAAAATAATTGAAATAAAAAAAAGTTAGCAGGAAACAAAAATAGAGAACTAAAACCATTTTAATCTTTCAACGTCATGCAAAACATTGTTAGAATTAGATTAAATAGCTCAATTAAAATCAAGAGATAGAAGGAGCTATAGAAAAATACAAAAGCTTTAGTCAGTGAATGGAAACTTAGGAAATATTAGCCACTGAATGGAAAATCATGAGAGAAAAGGAGACATAGAAAAATAAAAAGGAGAAGTGAAGAGACGGATACAAAAACGGGACAAAAATTGAGATGGATACTATTACAAAACATAGATGAAGAAGAGTAAATGGGTTTATGAGAGAAGTTTAAAAGAGATAAGGCATTCTTGAAATATGAAAACATAAAAACTTAACAAATGGGGCATTTTTGAAATGTAAAAAAGCTAAATAAAAAAGAAAAAGACCATTAGACATTTTATGAAATAAAAAATAAAAAGAATAATATTTATTGTAATTTCCTCTAATATTAATATATATACTCTATACTTACTTTATCATTATTATAATATAAAAAAGCACCATGAGGAGGAAAACTATTTTTGGACAATAATTTAATTCGATGTCTAATAATAAAAAATATAAAATTATTATTATAAAATCTATAAATGCAAATACTTGGATTAACTAGAAGCTTTTTACTTAATTTTCTTATTAATCTAGTAAATAAGATATTTTGACCATACTTGTTTTACTAAACAAAACATTTCCAACTTAAAAAGAATTATGAAGTCTAAATCAACTTAATTTTATTTCTATATTTTAATTGCAATAATTTAAATATAACTAAAAGTTATAATGCATTATAAAAAAAAGGTTCATACATGATGTACATGCACCACAATCTAGCTTACAAAAATGTAGTAATTCATCCCAAAGATGCATTGTAAAATAATAAAAAAATGTTCCTAAATAACTACATAAACTTATTTAGAAAAAATAAAATATATTCATTTCTCCAATTATATCCCTCTAGAACAAGAAAATAATATGATAAAAGAAAAAAAAAAGTAAGGGGCCAATGTTATTATTTAAAATTTTTATTTTTTTATTTTTCAAAAATAAACTGATTAGTTTTTTTTTTTTAAAAAAAAGGGGGGGGGTGAATGCATTAAAATTAAAACTCAAAATTGCATATAAAGAAAATACAAGCACAAGGAACCAAGCACCAAAATTTAACACTTGACATAAAAACTAGAAGCTCTGATTTATAGATCTCCTAATGAATCCAAAATGAACATCAACAAAAATAGAACAAAGAAACTTACAATCACTAATAATTAAAAATCAAAATGATTACTCAAATTAGGAGCAATAAGAGCTTGGATTATAATTTGAGAATAATGGCAGCAGAGATTTTTCATTTTTTCAGCCAACTTAAAGCTTATCGAACACTAAAAGCTTTAACAATAGATGGGTTAAATGCACCTAAGAACACATTGCAATTAGTAGCAACAAAAAGACTTTGAAATCTTTAACCACAAATGCAACACTAGACTTTAAGTGACTCCAAATAATTGTAACATCAGTGTTAACCTTAAGAAGGAGGATTCGACACCTCAAAAGAGTTATTAGAAGCCATTATTGAAACTAGATCATTCTTTTGGCAAAAAGCACCAATAAGACAAATGGATTTAGCCAAGACAAGAGCAGTAACTGCAAAAAGATGTGTAACATGTCAAACCCGATTATTGCTAACTTTTTAGATTTCCCAACAACTAGAAACAACAAGATAGATATCATTAGTTAAAAGATTATGTACTAAAAAATAATACTCTGAAGCTATATCAGTTAAGAAGCCTCAAATAAAAACAATAAAAGATCTTCTCCAAACCTCTTTCACAAAAGTCAATATATACATGAAAATGCTCTCATTTGATCTAACACAAAGAGGACAAACAAGATCCACATTAACCCCTTTGGTCACTAGCCAATAACAAATCGACCAAAAATCTTAAATACATCCCAAGTATAAATTTTTTTATTTTCATTGGAGTCGAGAGTATCCATAATTTCTTCTAATGAACTGATTCACTTCTTTGTCCTAGATTAACCAGAGCAACATGTACTAGCTTACGGGAATTTTTAACAAAATATTTCCTAGATCTTTCAAACATCCATTGCCAAAGATCATTATGCCGATTCATATAAACTAGAATATTGAGAATTTGATAAGCATTCTTGGTAATAAAAATAGAAGCGATCAAAGAAAAATGCCTTTCATTAGAGTCATGCTGTAGTAATTAGAGACTTTTAGAGTATTCTAAGAAGCTATTAGTGTAAACCCTAGCCCCAATACATTGTAATAAAACACTTTAGTTAATAAATTAGGCATTTGTTTATCTATTATATTCCTGTGCATATCAATTGATAGAAATATCCAAGAATGTTGTTTCAATTTAAGTTATCATGTGTGAGGCACATGGTTGTAAGACCTTAAAACAAATGAGACCTTATTCTAAATATCCCTAGTCAGTCATTGTTATGGGAATAACAAATGTATTAAGACTAGTATGCTCTCTCTAATAAGTTGAGTTCTGTCTTACAGATCATAAGGATAAGAGTGTCAATCAGAGATCATAGATACATGTTTAGAACATGGTATCTGGATTCGATCTACTCATGAGAACACTACATGGTACAAGTCATAAGTGTTTCTCATATGCAAGTTTTATGTCAGAGTTCTTAGACCTAAAATCTCTATGAAACTCTTTATGAATTACTGTGTACTTTGACATACACCTAATGTGCTCGTAACAGAGTGACAAGTACAGGTATGCTTGGGTATGCATTGATTCATGTTAGAGAGCATGAGAGAAGTGAAGGGATTACCCCTCTCTATAAGAGAGAAAATATCATCGGCCACTTGATCAGTGAACTGAGAAGTGTATGGCCATACTGAGATGAAATAATGAGTAATCATTATTTATCTGAGAGTTCAGTGTCACTGGAATATCAAGAAAGGAATTAATATATATAAGGATGACTAATTCCATGCCTTATATTAATTCTGATATTTAAGGGTAAGGGACTATGCAAAATTGCATTAGGTCACTAAATGCCATATGCATTTTCATTTAATTTGGAATGCTATAATATCTTGCTAGAGAATATATATATAGCCTTTGAATTAATTTATTAATTCATTGCCAACATTAAATGGACCTATAAGATCGCAAACAAAGCATTAGGCTTAAAATATTCAAATAAAGTATTGGGCATTAATTTGGGCTTTTAATTAAAGTCAAATTAATGTATGTAATAGGCATTATAAATGTTATTGGACCTTGGCCCATGAGAGAGAGAAATTCAGCCCACATGGTTTAATTTCAATTAATTAATTATCTTGTATGAATTAAGTTAATTGAGTATTAAATCCTAATGATATTTAAATCAAATTAAAACACCTAATTAAGAGATGACATAGCCGAAATTCCAAGATTAAATACTAAGGAATTTCGGCACATGTGTATTTCCAAATTAAGTGATTAATTTGATTATAATGTCTTATGATTTATCTTGGATTAAATCAAAAGAGTTTGAATCAATATATATTACTTATTTTAAGGAAGTGATTAAGGCTAAAATAAATTATCTTGTGGTAGTAGTTTTTAGATTAATCACTTACATAATGAGATAATATATATTGAAAGGAAAAAACGTGAAACCCTAGTTCTTCTATAGTTTTGGAGTGAACTTCAATCTCTCTCTCACAAAATTATTTTGGCCAATTTTTACAAGGAGAAAGGATTGTTCCTCATTCTCTTATGTTATTGGGTATTAATAGCACCTAAAAGAAGTACAAGATCAAGTCTTGTAGCTTCAAACCATAGCCATTACACAATACTTATTTTGAGAGCTAGCAATCTCGATTTTTAAGTTATCTTTGCAAGTGTGTGTGTGAGAATAGAGAGGAGTGGCATAAAGGTTATTCCTTTGCATTGGTGGTGAAGGTCTAAGGCTAAGATATCCTCCTTGGTTGCTGGTCATCATCAAAATCAAGTTTTAAAGGCATCTAAAGTTGTAAGTTTTAAAACCCTAAAATTGCATGTTTCGATTCTTGTCATGGAATTGTATGGCATATATGATCAATTTTTTTTTTGTTTTTCGCTGCTTGATCTTTATGTGCATACCATGTCATATTCCATCAGAAGCATCCATGATTGTTGATATAAAAAGATCATTGGAAACCGATAGCTAATTCATTCATAATATATATATTTCTGCCTTACCAACTCACCATTTACATCCTCTTTTAATAATAGGAATAATAAAAAAAATGGTGCTCCATGTGTAACTAGGATTTGAACCAAGAGATAAAATCTCGATAATACCTTTTGGGTGGTACTTAGATTTCAAAATTCTAGCAAAAAGAGAGGATTTACAAAAAAAAAAGACACAAGCATTGTTTACCAAGTAGGGCCAAATTAAAGTCATGAAAGGATCTAAAACTAATGCCATTGAATTGTTTAGGCCAACATAAGTTCTCATAAGACATCCATGACATTCCTTTTAGTCTTATTTTTGGTTCCCCACCAAAATGAATTGAGCATCCTTTCTAGCTTCTTACAAAGTCTTAAAGGAATTAACAAGAAACTTATTGCATAGTTAGGAAAACTTTGAGCAATTAACTTTAAAAGAAAATCTTTACCTGCTCTTGACAAAAACACACGATTCCACCCTTGAAATCTCTTTCATACTTTACTTTTAAGAAAGGAAAACAACTCCTTTTTATTCTTGCTTATCATCGACGGTAAACCCAAGTATAAATCATGAACCATGTCATCTTTCATATTTAGACACGTATAAAATTTGGTCCTTGATTGAACTAGGAGTATTAGAGCTAAATCCGATATAGGATTTATCAAAATTCACCAATTGCCCTGAATCATAAGCATATGTATTGAAAATATCCTTAATAGCTAAAGCTTTAAATAAATTAGCGTGAAAAAGGATGTAGCTATCATTCGCAAAAAAATAAATGCATAACAAAAAAAGGATGAGTGGCTACTCGGTAGCCATGAAGCAAATTTTGATCTTTATATCTTTTCATCAAAGAAAATTCTCTTGCACACAAAATAAAAAAAATGTGGAGAGAGCATATCACTTTGACACAATCCTCTTTCCTGGTTGATAAGTCCAATAGTTTATCAAAATAAGAAACCCATACTTAATTGAACACACACACATCTTTATTAAGCAAATCTAGTATACTCAAAAACCCAATTGAAAAAAGACTTCTTTTATAAAATGCCACTCTATTTTGTCGTAGGTTTTTCCCATATCTAGTTTAAGTGTTGCAACACCAACCTTCCCTAGGGATTTTTATTTAAGAAAATATATAACCTCAAAGGCCATAAGAAAGTTGTCAAAGATAAGCTTATTAGGAATAAAAACACTATAATTTTCAACAACAATATAAGGAAGAATACTTTTCAATGAGTGGCAACCATCTTTTTGCAACTATTTCATATAAGGCACAGCTATTGGTCTTAGATCAGACATAGATTCAGCCTTATTCTTCCTAGGAATCAATACTATAGCAGTGTTATTACGCTCAGAGGGGATAACACAATTCCTAATAATAGATGAACACTCTTTAATTACATCAAGCTCGACAATACTCTAAGATTTTTGATAGAAGGTAGCATTCAAACAATCTAATGCTAGGGATTTATTCGGATGCATGCTAAACAAATTATTTTTGACATCATCGGTTGTGAATTACATCATTAAAAAAGAGTTTGCTCATCTGCAACTATTTTTTCTATGCAACCAGTAAAGAGATCTATATTGGAATTAGAAGTAGAGAAGATATCTTTAAAATAGTTTGTGATTACATTATCTAGACCATTTTCCCAAGTACGCCAACAACTCAATGGATCCTTAACTTGAGATAATTGATTTTTCCTTTTTGGTTTAGAGGCAATGGTATGGAAATATTTAGAATTTATGTGTCCATCTTTCAACCAAAGGTGTTTAACCCTTTTGCTTTTAAGACTGCTGTAGAGTATTTAGATAAATTTTATAAAGCTCCATAAAAGAGTCACTAAGAGTAGAATTTTATTGCTTAGCTTGGTGTAATCCTACTTTCAAATTAGCAATTTTAGATCTAAAATTACCTATGATACATAGACCCAAATTTAATGGAACTTCACTATAATGCTTGAGCTTTAAGTTCAACCCACAATCAACATTGCTATTTTAGAACCACACTTAAGAAATCATCCTCCCTAACCTAGGCATTTTTGAACTTGAACCTTTTTAGGGAATGAGAAGAAACAACAATTAAAGTAGAAAGAAGAATAGGATAATGAACTGAAGATGAAAATTCTAAATTACTAACCTCATAATGTAGAAATTTTCACATCCATCTAGGGCAAGCAAAAGCACAATCTAAGCATTCTTCAATAATGCCATGAACACTATTCCCTCTGGCCCAAGTGAACTGATACCTAACCATACCCAAATCAACTGAATGATAATCTTCAATAGAAAATTTAAATCCATTTAAAAGTCAATCAAGTTGGAGATTGCCTCATTTATTTTCTTTTTGGTGCAAAATGTCATAAAAATCTCCATTTATGCAACACGGAAGATTAGATCGAAGAGAAAGATCACAAAGTGTTTGCTAAGACAAATCACGATGTTGCCTATTGGATTCTCCATGAAAGAAATGTTAGTCTCCAACCACTTAATTCCTAAATACAAATCTCCACATCATAAACCTTCTAGAAAAACTAAAAAGTCTAACATATATTTTATTTTTCCAAGTGCCACTCCTTCACTATGACCAATAAGATCCATAGTATAGAGCTAAAAAAACCCAATTGTATCTTTATCCTTTCAAGCCTTTCACTTTTACAGATAGCTTTAGTCAAAAACACCAGATTGGGCTCTTTAGCCTTCATATAGTTCATTAGGACCTGAATTGTTGTGGTTACCCATCTCATCGAATTTCCAACTTAACCAACTCATAATACTAATGGACTTGGGGTTGATGGTGTTATTTAAGTTTTTTTTCAAAAATAAACTTTTTAGTAATTGGTATTATTTGTCTAATACTTTTTAACAATTGTTTTAGAAGAGAGTGGAGGAGACAAAGAAAAAATAAAAAGAGTAAAATAAGGGAGATAACAATTAGAAAAAAAAATAAGTGAAAAAAATTTTGTAACCACATTGAGGTTTTCTTAAAAAAGTATTTATCCATTTTATTTAAATTTGATAATTTTTACTTTTTCACATAGATAAAAAAATTAATTAATATTGATTTTATAAAATTTTAATTGTAATTTACTAAAATAGAAAAATATAGGAAAAATAGAAAAATATGTAATTAATATTTATTACAATTTGAAAATAATTAAATTGAGTGTGAAAGAAAATAAGCCATAAAAACATGAGATGTAATCATAAATAACTCTCATAACATAGAATTACAATGACTGAGATCGTCACCTTTTTGTGTCATCGGTATTGTTTTCACCCATGCCACACAACGCCTCAGGATGAAAACTTGAATTTTACAAACTAAAAATCCCCAACGAATAGAGAGAAAAAGTACAGAAGAATTTTGATAAAGTTTTGGTATGGAATTCTTTTCTTGCTTTTTAAGAATAGAATTCTTAGCCCTATTTATAGGACTCTTATTAAGGTAATTAATTTTTCTTAATTAGTGGGAATTAAATTGACAGTTACATAAATTAAGTATAGGAAATAATGACAATCATTAATATGTCAGTTACCTAATTTAAATTAGGTAATTGCCCTTATTAATATCCTCCAATTATGACAGATTTCCCAATTAAGGTAAATTCTAATATGAAACTAATTTCATATATATATTATTTTTTATTTCGATATTATTACATTTCTATTAGGTCAATTTCTCATCTCATGAGTCATTGGCGTATCCTTAACTCCTTCATCTCCCACTCGCACATGATGAAATAATTTTCAGTCATTCTCTCCTATCATACATGCTTATAGTTTGTGTGACCAACATATGTCAAGAACACTAGTGCTATACACCTATTAAGAATATATAACATCTCGAGAAATAAGATCTTCTCATAATAGTGTGCTAAACCCTATATAGTTTTCTCACATCCGTTGTTTTATCTCATGTGATGGAATATGACATGGTATGATAATCATGATAGCACAGTGGAAAAACAAAAATTTTATCATACATACCATACATGTCCAAAGATAGAATCGAAACATGCAATTTTAGGGTTATCGAACTTACAACTTTTGATGCCTTTTAAAACTTTTATTCCGATGATGACCAGCAACTAAGATGGCTTTGTCCGCCTTAGATCTCGATCACCAATGCCAAGGAATAGCCTTTTGCGCCACTCCCTCTATTCTCACACACACAATTACACCGTCGGCTTAAAAACGAGATTGCTAGATCTCTTTTTCGGTATTGTGTAAGGGTTATAGTTTGAAGCTACAAAACTTGATTTTGTACTTCTTTAGATTGCTATTACTGCTCAATAACACAAGAGAATGAGGAACAATCCTTTCTCCTTGTGGAAAATTGAACAAAAGAATTAAGAGAGAGAGAGTCACTATTCACGAGTTACTATTCATGCCACAAAAAAAATTAGGTTTAGGGTTTTATTTCTTTTAATATATATGCTTATCCTTTGGCAAGTCTTTGATCTGAATTCAACCATCCTAAGATGATTAATTCAAACTCTATCACTTCCTAAAGATAAATAATATATTTTGAATTAAACTCCTTTGAATTTAAATTCAAATTTGAAATAAAACATAAGACATTTAATTAAATAAAATCACTTAATATAACTTAATTGCATGTGCTGAAATTCCTTGAATTCCATCTTGGAATTTCGGCCACTTCATTATATATATTTAATTGATTTGATATAATTTAAATTCCTTTAGGCTTTAATACTCAATTAACTTAATTAATGTAACATAATTAATTAATTGAAATTAAACCTTGTGGGCTGAATTTCTCTCTCATGGACCAAAGCCCAATAGCAATATTATAACCCATTACATACATTAATTTGACTTTAATTAAAAGCCCAAATTAATGCTCAATACTTAATTTAAACATTTTAAGCCCAATGCTTTGTGTACGATCCTATAGGTCCATTTAATGTTGGCAATGAATTAATAAATTAATTCAAAGGCTATATATATTCTCTAGCAAGATATTATAGCATTCCAAATTAAATGAAAATGCATATGGCATTTAGTGACCTAATGCAATTTTGCATAGTCCCTACCCATAAATATCAGAATTAATATAAGGCATGGAACTAGTCATCCTTATATATATTAATTCCTTTCTTGTTATTCCAGTGACACTGAACTCTTAGATAAATAATGATTACTCATTATTTCATCTCGGTATGGCCATACACTTCTCAGTTCACTGATCAAGTGGCCGGTGATATTTTTCTCTCTTATCGAGAGGGGTAATCCCTTCACTTCTCTCATGCTCTCTAACATGAATCAGTGCATACCCAATCATACCCGTACTTGTCACTCTGTTACGAGCACGTTAGGTGTATATCAAAGTACACAGTAATTCATAAAGAGTTTCATAGAGATTTCAGGTCTAAGAACTCTGATACAAAACTTGCATATGAGAAACACTTATGACTTGTACCATGTAGTATTCTCATGAGCGGATCGAATCCAGATACCATGTTCTTTAACATGTATCTATGATCTCTGATTGACACTCTTGTCCTAATGATCCGTAAGACAGAACTCATAAGATCAGAGAGAGCATACTAGTCTTAATTCCTTTGTTATTCCCATAACAATGACTGACTAGGGATATTTAGAATGATGTCTCATTTGTTTCAAGGTCTTACAATCCATGTGCCTCACACATGATAACTTAAATCGAAACGACATTCTTGGATAGTTTTATCAATTGATATGCACAGGAATACAAAGGATAAAACAAATGCCTCATTTTATTAATTTCAAGTGTTTCGTTACAATGTATTGGGGCTAGGGCTTACACTAACAATCTCCCACTAGCACTAGTCCCAATTGGGCATAGCCCTAAGACCGAACGCTCTCAAATGAGCCTCGTGCAGATTTGGACGTAACTGTTTCGTCAAAGGATCTGCTACATTATCTTCACTTGCTATCTTGCTAACCTTGACGTCCCCACGATCAATGATTTCTCTGATCAGGTGGTACCTTCTGAGTATGTGTTTGGATTTCTGGTGTGACCGGGGCTCCTTTGCCTGTGCGATGGCCCCGTTATTGTCACAGAAAATTTCTAATGGATCTAGGATGCTTGGGACCACTCCTAATCCATTAATGAAATTTTTAATCCAAACAGCCTCTTTTGCAGCCTCACTTGCTGCAATATACTCAGATTTTGTAGTTGAGTCGGCAACGGTCTCTTGCTTTGAGCTTCTCCAGCTGACAGCACCACCGTTTAAAACAAAAACAAATCCAGATTGCGATCTAGAATCCTGAGTGCTGGTCTGAAAAGCAGCATCGGCATATCCTTGTATGACGAGCTCTTCTTGACCACCATACACCAAGAAGTGATCCTTAGTCCTTCGCAGGTACTTAAGGATCCCTTTTACAGCAGACCAGTGCTTCTCACCAGGGTCTTATTGAAACCTACTGGTTATATTCAGTGCATGAGCAACATCCAACCTAGTACATAACATAGCGTACATGATAGATCCAATAGCAGATGCATATGGGATTCTACTCATGTTGTCCCTTTCCTCCTTGGTTTTAGGGCACTGTTCTTTAGTCAAAGGAACTCCCAAAGCCAAAGGTATGTACCCTTTCTTTGAGTCTCCCATACTAAAATGCTTTAGTACTTTGTCTATGTACTTTTCTTGACTTAGTCCCAAAATCCGATTCGATCTATCTCTATAGATTCGAATACCAAGTATTGTTTCGGCTTCACCTAAGTCTTTCATTGAGAAACATTTTCCCAGCCATTGCTTAACCTTTTGCAATGTTGGAATATCATTCCCAATGAGAAGGATGTCATCCACATATAGGACCAGAAACACTACTATGCTCCCACTAACCTTCTTGTACACATAAGGCTCATCTTCGTTCTTGATGAAGTCAAATTCTTTGACTGCCTCATCAAAATGAAGATTCCAACTTCGGGATGCTTGCTTTAATCCATAAATGGATTTTTGAAGCTTGCATACCTTCTTAGGATGCTTGGGATTGACAAAACCTTCAGGCTGTGTCATATACACATCCTCAAGTAAATTTCCGTTAAGGAAAGCAGTTTTGACATCCATTTGCCATATCTCATAATCATGATATGCAGCTATGGCAAGCAAGATCCTAATGGACTTGAGCATGACTACAGGTGAAAAGGTCTCGTCATAGTCTATACCATGAGTTTGTCGAAAACCTTTTGCTACTAGTCTACCTTTGTAGGTCTTATCAGCTTTTAGTTTGAATAACCACTTGCATTCAATTACCTTAGCACCTTCTGGTGGATCAACCAAGGTCCAAACCTGGTTATCGTACATTGATTGCATCTCGGATTTCATGGCTTTAAGCCAATTTTCCGAGTCTGGGCTCTCAATAGCTTCTCGGTAGGTAGTAGGATCCTCACGATCTACTAACTCAATAGTGTCACTGTCAGTGATTACAAATCCATATCTCTCAATCTCCTGACGTACCCTACCCGACCTTCTAGGTTCTTGTGTAATAGGTTCTTGTTCCACAATTGGTTGTGAACTTGATCCCATTTCCAAACCATCCTCTATAGGAGTTTGTGGCGCTTGAATTTCTCCAAGTTCTACTTTACTCCCACTGTCTTTCTTGAGAAGGAACTCCTTTTCCAAGAAAACAGCCTTGCGAGCAACAAATACTTTGTTCTCGGCTTGTGAGTAAAAGTAGTATCCCTTTGTTTCTTTGGGATAGCCCACAAACAAGCAGACAGTCGATTTGGACTCTAGTTTGTCAGATGTTAATTTCTTAACATGTGCTTCACAGCCCCAAATCTTGAGAAAAGACATATTGGGTTCTTTCCCAGTCCATACCTCGTATGGTGTCTTCTCAACTGCTTTAGTTGGAGTACGGTTCAATAGAAACATAGCAGTTTCTAATGCATAACCCCAAAAAGAGATAGGAATATTAGCTTGACTCATCATAGTTTGAACCATGTCCAACAGAGTTCGATTTCTCCTTTCGGACACACCATTCCATTGCGGTGTTCCAGGAGGAGTGAGCTGTGAAATAATACCACACTCCTTTAGATGACTGTCAAACTTTTGGCTTAAGTATTCGCCACCTCGATCTGATCGAATGGCTTTTATACTTTTGCCAAGTTGGTTTTCTACTTCGTACTTAAACTCTTTGAATTTCTCAAAAGTTTCAGACTTGTACTTCATTAGATAGACATAGCCATATCTACTGAAGTCATCTGTGAATGTCACGAAGTAGCTAAAAGCATCTCTAGCATGTGTACTTAAAGGTCCACATACATCGGTATGTATTAGTTCCAATAAGCCATTAGTCCTTTCACCTTTTTTATTAAAAGGACTCTTTGTCATTTTTCCATGCAAACATGGCTCGCATGTGTCATAAGACTCTAAGTCGAATGACCCAAGCACTCCAGTTTTGTGGAGTCTTGAAATGCGTTTTTCGTTTGCATGTCCTAAACGACAATGCCAAAAGTAAGTAGGGTTCAATTCGTTTGATTTAACCCTCTTTGTATTAATGTTGTATATCGACTCTTTGTTTTGTAAATCAAGGATATAAAGGCCATTTTGCAACATGGCATTGCCATAAGAAATGCCTTGGCGACGAATATGAGCATTGCCATTTTTAATAACAAAATCAAATTCATCATTATCCAAACATGAAACTGAAATAATGTTTCTGCTTATAGCAGGCACATAATAACAATTATTCAAAACAATACAAAGTTCGGAAGGTAAAGTGAGGTGATAGTCGCCTATCTCCATGGCAGCAACTCGTGCTCCATTCCCCACACGGAGGTCCACTTCATTCTTCCCAAGTAACCGCCTATTTCTTAGCCCCTGCACATTTGAACAAATGTGAGAACCACAACCGGTATCCAATACCCAAGTGGTAGAAATAGAAAGCTTAATTTCAACAACAAAAATACCAGAACTGGACGCCTTGGCTCCATTCTTCTTTTGTTCTTCCTTGAAGAGAGCGCAATTCTTCCTCCAATGCCCTATCTTGTTGCAATGGAAGCAAGTGCTCTCACTCTCTTTGAGTTTTGGCACCTTGGGCTTGGATTGGGCCTGAGGTGCACTCCCACTTGACTTGGGTTTTGCCTTTCCCTTTCCCTTTCCCTTAGCGGTTCCCTTCTTAATTCCCTTTTGAACCATAAGTACGGGATTGGTCTTTCGAATGTTCTCTTCAGCATTCTTAAGCATCCCATGAAGCTCAGTGACTGACTTGTTCATTGCATGCATGTTATAATTCATCACAAATGGATTATAAGCAGCAGGCAATGATCCTAAGATCAAGTCAGTGGCCAATTCCTTTGGCACTAGTACCTCAAGCTTCTCAAGAGTATCAAGATACCCTTTCATCTTGAGTTCATGGGTACTAACAGGTGTACCCTCAGCCATCTTGCAAGAAATTAATGCCTTTGTTGTCACGAACCTCTCGTGACGAGCTTGCTCTTGGAACATCTCCTTGAGGTGCACCATGATCGCATAAGCCTCTTGGTCCATAAATTGCTTTTGCAAGTCAGGCACCATAGTGGCCAGCATCAGACAGGTCACATCGTTGGAGTCGCTCTTCTTGGTCTCAAAAGTTTCCTTTTGAACCGCAGAGGCGTTCCTTCCTGGTTCTTCAGGCAAGGGTGCATCCAAAACATACGACTTTTTCTCTTGCTTAAGAACTATTCTTAAGTTTCGAGACCAATCTATGAAATTGGTGCCATTTAATTTGTCCTTTTCAAGGACCGATCGCAATGAGAAATTGTTGTTTGAATATGCCATTTTCAATCTACAATAAAATTTAGCAAGATTAAATGAGGTCTTATTTATGATCCCACAAACCGAATTAATATCCCTTTAAATAATTCGCGTTAGTGATTTAATGTGGGCCAAGATCCACTTTTCACAACAACTTATTAGTCAAGCTGAGCTTGTACACCTAACAAGTTAAGTTACTTAGGTAGGAAAACTCCAATCATGTCTCGTACATGACTCTTGGATCAAATGGGTTAACATCTTAAGATGTTATAGCACAACCCATTTATTAGTTGCCTAGGTCCGAGCATCCCATTCCATGTTAAGTCCAACCTACATTCACAACCCATGCCTCACAAAGATAATTGGGCGCATCTAGGACTCCTAGTCTACGTGACCGATGATTGATGCCTTGACATGTTTCGAATTAGGAAGGCAACTTTGTGACTTACTATTTTTTAGGGATTCATTTTATTACGGCTTACATGGCATACGCTTTGTCATCCATACATAGCATGCATATATATATAATTGCATAAAGTAAAGCGTGACAAACATGGGCCGAAAAACCTACAACTAAGATTCTATACTATTACATAAGAATCTTCAAGTTGGGCTTCTCCACTCCGGTGGGCTTCATCTTGATTTACAAAGTCTTCAAGTATATTCTATTCTAAGAAATAAATGAAAAACTTTTACAACAAAATATAATGGCTCGCAGGCCATATTTAATTACAAAACCCAGGGCCCATGAATGCACCATGCATATCCATTCATCACACCAAACTAGCAAATAAATATACATAACATTCATGGATAAAACAAAGTCCAATTTTATTTAATTTAGCCAAGCCCATTAATGGAAATTGTGTACTTGAACCTTTAAGAGATGACCCCATGATGGGCCTGGGCCGAAGCCCAATGGACTAAATCCTCTTATTGAATAAGTTCTCTTAAAAGCCCAAAACACAAACTAGTTAGATTTGTGCCATAAATCAACTCTAGTATAATTTCCAATTTGGCCATTTTTAATTTTATGTCATACAGCCCATAACATTAAAAATACATATAATATATGCTAACATGAATTAAAAATAAAATCATGAAGAACACATATAATAACACACGGCATTCATGCAAAAACAAACAAACAACAAAACTAGTTGTTTAATGCTTATGTAATGCCATGAAATGCACAAACATTTAAATCAATTTTATGAGTCATTTAATATTCTAAATAAGTCCATAAATATTGATTTAATATTCTGTACCATTTTAATCTAAATGTGTTTTTACCATTTTAATCAAAACAAAGCAAACAATGTTGATTAAACATGTAACAAACACAAACTAGTCATTGTTTTAAGTGATTTTAAAATTAATCAATTAAATTGTCATGGACCAGAATTAAAACCAAATTTAAAATATGTCCAGACCTGATAATTAATCTTTAAATATCACTTACAAACATGCCAAAAACGTTTTTACATTTAATTTTGAAAACTAGTTGTTAAACTAGCAATTTACATGCCAACTAGCACCTAGTTTCATAATTAACATGTACCATCAGGTATAAATAATTAAATCCGACCATTACCAGCCCTAATAACATCTTAGGACAGTATATTAACATGTCATATTAATTATAATACCTATCTAATCAATTAAAATCGTTTTTACACCAAAACAATGCAAAAAACTCAAAATAGAAAATTTCAGATTTGCATGTTTTCAAAATAACGATTTTTAATTAATTTTTTCATGCATCTAAAGCACTAAAATAAGCATGTCTAGGCTCTGATACCACTGATGGAATATGACATGGTATGATAATCATGATAGCACAGCGGAAAAAACAAAAATTTTATCATACATACCATACATGTCCAAAGATAGAATCGAAACATGCAATTTTAGGGTTATCGAACTTACAACTTTTGATGCCTTTTAAAACTTTTATTCGATGATGACCAGCAACTAGATGGCTTTGTCCGCCTTAGATCTCGATCACCAATGCCAAGGAATAGCCTTTTGCGCCACTCCCTCTATTCTCACACACACAATTACATCGTCGGCTTAAAAACGAGATTGCTAGATCTCTTTTTCGGTATTGTGTAAGGGTTATAGTTTGAAGCTACAAAACTTGATTTTGTACTTCTTTAGATTGCTATTACTGCTCAATAACACAAGAGAATGAGGAACATTCCTTTCTCCTTGTGAAAAATTGAACAAAAGAATTAGAGAGAGAGAGTCACTATTCACGAGTTACTATTCATGCCACAAAAAAAAAATAGGTTTAGGGTTTTATTTCTTTTAATATATATGCTTATCCTTTGGCAAGTCTTTGATCTGAATTCAACCATCCTAAGATGATTAATTCAAACTCTATCACTTCCTAAAGATAAGTAATATATTTTAAATTAAACTCCTTTGAATTTAAATTCAAATTTGAAATAAAACATAAGACATTTAATTAAATAAAATCACTTAATATAACTTAATTGCATGTGCCGAAATTCCTTGAATTCCATCTTGGAATTTCGGCCACTTCATTATATATATTTAATTTATTTGATTTAATTTAAATTCCTTTAGGCTTTAATACTCAATTAACTTAATTAATGTAACATAATTAATTAATTGAAATTAAACCTTGTGGGCTGAATTTCTCTCTCATGGACCAAAGCCCAATAGCAATATTATAACCCATTACATACATTAATTTGACTTTAATTAAAAGCCCAAATTAATGCTCAATACTTAATTTAAACATTTTAAGCCCAATGCTTTGTGTGCGATCCTATAGGTCCATTTAATGTTGGCAATGAATTAATAAATTATTCAAAAGCTATATATATTCTCTAGCAAGATATTATAGCATTCCAAATTAAATGAAAATTCATATGGCATTTAGTGACCTAATGCAATTTTGCATAGTCCCTTACCCATAAATATCAGAATTAATATAAGGCATGGAACTAGTCATCCTTATATATATTAATTCCTTTCTTGATATTCCAGTGACACTGAACTCTCAGATAAATAATGATTACTCATTATTTCATCTCGGTATGGCCATACACTTCTCAGTTCACTGATCAAGTGGCCGGTGATATTTTTCTCTCTTATCGAGAGGGGTAATCCCTTCACTTCTCTCATGCTCTCTAACATGAATCAGTGCATACCCAAATCATACCCGTACTTGTCACTCTGTTACGAGCACGTTAGGTGTATATCAAAGTACACAGTAATTCATAAAGAGTTTCATAGAGATTTCAGGTCTAAGAACTCTGATACAAAACTTGCATATGAGAAACACTTATGACTTGTACCATGTAGTATTCTCATGAGCGGATCGAATCCAGATACCATATTCTTTAACATGTATCTATGATCTCTGATTGACACTCTTGTCCTAATGATCCGTAAGACAGAACTCATAAGATCAGAGAGAGCATACTAGTCTTAATTCATTTGTTATTCCCATAACAATGACTGACTAGGGATATTTAGAATGATGTCTCATTTGTTTCAAGGTCTTACAATTCATGTGCCTCACACATGATAACTTAAACCGAAACGACATTCTTGGATAGTTTTATCAATTGATATGCACAGGAATACAAAGGATAAAACAAATGCCTCATTTTATTAATTTCAAGTGTTTCGTTACAATGTATTGGGGCCAGGGCTTACACTAACATCATGCTCTCATAAAAATAATTTTCGTGTTCACTATGGTGTCTCTACTTATAAAGACTATAATAGGTTAACTGGTGAACAACGAAATTGCTATATGTGATCGTAAAAACATCTTCCCCATTTACACTATCCCATCCATCATAGTTCAATGCACTTTTTTAGTTAGATCCGCTGAGACAAAAAAAATTTCATGACCCTTTGGAGACTAACTAATCTAGCCACCCCGAACTATACTTATGGTATAAGTTAAGGATCCTGAGGGTTGGGAAAATAGGGTCTCATACTAGGGAAAATCTGAGATCATTCACATAAGATTCCTTTTCCTTGGTCAACTTAAGCACACATGGTATAATGCATGTGTTATGGAGTTCTCTCCTTTCCCTTAAAGGAGCACACATCTTATTCTTATTTAACACCATACAGAAGTATAAGGTTGTAATGCACTAAAGCATCCAACTTTAGTTCACTTTCTTAAAAACTACTTTTGACTTTTTGGACAGAATATGATAGTTACGTTTAACATATCATCGGATCATTCTAAATCCTATTTTGAATCTTAATTCAAAGCACACAACCTCTGGTGACATTAATAGTTAAATTAGTTATTGTGAAAGTTTTTGATTGAATTTTTGTAGTTCATCATGTTTTGCGCTAGAAATTTTCAGTAAATATTTTGTTGAGGTTTTTTTTTTCTTTCTTTTTCCCTTTTCCATGGTCGTTTTGTTAGTTACATTGCTAATATGTAGATTTGGTTAATTTTTGGCTATTAAATTGTGAAGTTAAATGTTGAAGGCCTTTTTCTAACTTTGAGGTGCAAGAAACTTTATTTCACTTGTGTTTCAAGTAGAACAAGAAGATTAAGAATAAATTAAAATAGATTAGCTTTTCCAAATTTAAATGTTAACAATGTGAATGATTAAAATTTGATTGTGTAATATTTTTTGTACATGATTTTAGATAATATTTTTATTGGATGTATTTCAATGTTTTATCATTAAAATATGATAATTTAATATTTTTTGTACAAATTTTGGTACAATTCACAATGCATACATATATATACTATATTTGTTATACCACATGTGTATGCTATCAGTAAATGACAGTTTTTAAATTCAAGTATAATTCACATAGTATACATATGTGTACGATATATGTATACCATCAATAAATAAAGGTCCAAAAATTCAAGTATAATTTTACAAGGTTTACATATGTATATCATATGTGTATAACACATGTGTTATACCATGAATAAATGACAGTTCATAAATTCAAGTGCAATTATAAGGGATACATATGTATACTGCATGTATATACCATCAATACATGACCATCTATAAATTCAAGTGCAATTTACAAAGTACACAAATGTGTATCATATGTCTATACCACATGCGTATACCCTTAATAAATGACAATCTACAAATTCAAGTGAAATTCACAAGATATGCATATATAATTATTTAAAAGATAATTAAAATTTAATTAGTTCATCAATCCATTTCGTTGCCATGGTGGAAGTCCAATAAAGACCTATTAAAACGTTGAGTACTTTTATCAAATATTTGGTACACATTTCTCATTTTAATGAATTAATTCACTATAATTTTTCTTTTTTAACCCACTTGATCTCAAATCAAATATAAATAATTTGACCCATAAAAAACAAAAAAATTATATTTAAAATATAATTCTTGAACTTTATCAAATGTCTTATGAACAAGAAACTAGATGAAAATACAAGGTTATGTGTATTACACTCATAAATTTAAGGCTTTAAATAGTACTCAGTACATGAAAATTAACTTGAAAAAGTGAAAGGGCATATAAAATAATTTCTTCTTAACAAAACTTGTCCGTAAGCCTATTATGGGTTAAATTAACTCAAAATTTTCACAAAAAATAATGTTTAGACATACTTAACCAACTATAGCATAAATAAATATGAATAATGAAAGTTTAACTATAGCATAAATAAATTAAAATGATTAGATTATATTTTGTTAAGAAGTTTTATCATAGCAACCACTAGAGGTTTATTAGAGCTTCGTTGAGTTGGACCATAACCACTGGAGGAGAGATGCCATTATTAGAAGTCCAATGGAGGTAGCAACACCCCTAGAAGTGGATCATACAAATGAACCAAAGAAAAAATAGGGTATTTTTGAAATAGATTTTTTTTAAAAAAGGAGTATTTGAGGGTGGTTTTTCTGATATCTACTTGATTTTTTATTGCATTTATGTAGGAACCCTAACAAATAAAACATGTCTTAATAGATGAAAATATGTGTAGATACAAGTACTATTTTTTAGAGGCAATGTTCTTTAAGAATAAAATACTCCTTAACATGTTATGAAATAAGGAGCAAACCTACGGTTCTCTATGGAAAGACATAGATATTGTATGATTTGATATTTAAAAATAACTTTTATAATCTTTCTATGGAGGATGATAGTTTTGGGCCAAATAAGTGATTAAATGGCTTTTATATTTTGAGTTTATATGTTGTAGTACGTGTGTGTGTGTATAGATATAAAGTAGAAGTCTAATAAGATAATTACATGATTAGGATATTTATTGAACAAAAATTTTAAGTAGCACTCAGATTAAGTGATTGATAAAGCAAAATTTATCATTTTTGCACAAATGGGCCTTGAATTGGGTAGCCCAAATCCTGAAGTTCAATTCATATTTGTTGAAGGATTAATTTTTAACTTAATTATGGTAAGAATTATGTTATTATTAATCTATGTAAGTTTAAGGTAACTTAGGCAACCAAAGCCTATAAATACCCCATTTGAATAGTAACTTTCTTACACTACATTTTCTCTTTCTAAGCATTTTAGAGTTACTTCATAGATCTTACTTAAGCATTATAGTCTATGCTCTATTGAACTTTTATCCATCATTTATGTTGTTTCAGGTATTTGAGGAAATTTTAGTCTTTATGGTACTTGATCAAACTCTACCCAAACCAGGTCCAAGATTTTGATCTTAAGATTTACTAGTGTTACTTTCATTGAGAGTCCTATGGCAAATCAAAAAGGAAATCCAAAAACCACTGAGATCCCATTGGCGACTAATTAGACAGCTATAGTGAGCCCAATAGTAAATAATGTCTTACCCACAATTGAAACTCCAATTGTGATGAATGCCATTTGCCAACTAATCTAGGGGCTAATTGAGAATATAAAGTCCAATCTCCTTACGAAGCTTAGCCCTAAGTAATGTAATAGGGAAAATGATGCAACTTAAAGGAATGGGAAGGATAAGCAAATCCAATCTAGATTTCACTCTATAACCTTAAGGAATGAATTTGAAACTAGATGTTCTTAGAGCCCTAAATAGAATTAAGAGTAGATTGATAGAGACCTAGATGGGTCTAATCCCAATCTAAAGAGGACATCCTAAAGATTGTCAAAAAAAGTACAAGATTGACTACCTTCGAAAGCCTAATTACAAAGGAAATATAGAGAGCACATTTAAGAGAGTCATTTGATCACTCTTTTACAATCAAACTTTTAGAGATCAAAATAAAGCCTTATAGTGGCATAATAGACCCATAAAAAACTTATCCTAATACAAGACTCGTATTTGCATGAAAACATTTTTTGACGCACTCTTCTGCAAAGCCTTCCTATTAACTTTGGCTCATGATTCCCTAGATTGGTTTCATGATCTACCCTTAGCATCCATAAACAACTTTAAATAGTTGTATAAAATGTTTAAAATTAGATTTCTGATACAGATGAGAACTAAGAGTAAAATGATTGATCTACAAGACATAATTTAAGGGGAGGATAGACACCTTAGAGATTATGTGGAATGTTTCCAGGGCATGGCCTTATACATTGAAGGTTTGAATAGTGAGTTAGCAATAGCTACCATGATCAACAATGTAAATAGCACCTGGTTGTAGAACTCTTTATTGACTTGCCAAATAATTATTTTTTCTAATTTGATGGATTAGGCCAAGAAGTTTATTGCTCTAGACGATGCAAGCCAAGCAATTGGATGATATAAACTACATCTACATATTAGCAATAAGGAAACCTAAGTCAGTATAGAAGTCCAAAAAGAAGAAGTCCACAATAGAGGAGAAAAAGTCCTAATAGGAGGCAATCCCTGAGATGGAAAAATGATAAGGGTAGATAGCCAATAGTAGCTAAGGAGTATACTCCCTTTAAGGCTAGTCCCAAAAAAGTTCTTCTATTGATTAAAGAAAAACATGGAAAAGTGAACTGGTTTGCGAGTATCATAATGACATAGTTCATACCATCAATTAGTGCAAGGCTTTAAAAGATGAGATTAAATAGTAGCTCAAGAAAAGTTCTCCAAAGAACGTTATGGAAAAGAAGAAAGAGGAAAGATAAGAAACCTAAACCTTCTAAAAGGGAGGGGAGTAGTTGAGAGATAAAGGCTAAGAAATGTAAATGACAATTAAGCAAAGGTCATCAACATGTTTATTGAGGGAGACTCTTATGGCAATAGCAGTTCCAAAAGAAAAAAACGTTTGTAAGGAGTATTCTTTTTGACATAAAAAGAAATTTTATCTATAGTCACTATAAATGTTAAGAACGCTAGAGACGTTAGGGTTCCTTATATGGATGCTCCAGTTATACAAGGCTACATTACCAACTGATTGGTAAAATGCATATTAGTTGATAATAGCAGTACTATAAACGTGCTGACTTTGGAGCTTATGTAATTAGTATGATTGCATTATATTTTCATTTGTGTTGTTCTTATATGCATGTTAAATTGTCTAGGAAGTTTGCATGGTTTTGGAGCTTTTGTAGTTGATGCATATTTGGTAGCATGTATATGAGATAACCTAATTTTTTGATTTTTGGTCTAGTTAGAAAAATTCTTAAGGAATATCAGTGGTTATTTTACTTTGACATCTTTATGTGCCTAGTAAGGGTTATGATTTGGCAAAGCACTTTATTATCGGTTCTTTTTAAGTTGTTTATCTTTTCACATGTAAACATGATTATATTGGTAAATTATTGCCTAAAGTAATTTGACCTATAGCTGAGTGAGCTTTTGAAGCCTTTTACATTGATATTTTTCTTTGTATGAGAGCCTTGGTATGCCATATCCTCTAGAACTTATTTTTGGTAAACTTTAATATAACATTTAATGTGATTTTTTGCATGAGAAATGATAAGGGCATTAGAGTAACCAATTTTGACTTGCTTAAATAACTAACCCTTTTTGACTTTAGGTAGCCAATTTTGAGCTTTTAGCCAATTTTTGTTGTTAAGCACATAGATAGCTTTAATCCAATTTTTAAAGAAATAAACCTTTCTTTTGGCACCCTTTGTGTGTAGAGGATTAGGATTGCTATGTCATTTAAGACAATTCTTGTTAGGTGTAAGCATGAAGGTTAGTTGGCTCCCTTTCACTTTCTTTGATAATTCCAAAGTAAAAAAGAAGAAAAAAAGAAAGAAAAAGAAAAGAAAAGAACTAGAAAAAGAAAAGAAATGATTCAAAGAAAAAGCAAACTAGTGCAATATTTAGACAATGTTGAAGGAGATGAAATAGTAGTTAAAAGTAAATGTGATCATGCTATGTTGTTACTTTAAGTCTCTTGTGATATGGTGATCACCTTTCCTCTACACAATATGAGCTACTTAACCAAAAAAGTAACCTACCTTTACTTAAGCCAAGTTACAACCTTGAATAAGACCCTTTGATTTTATGTATTTAACTTGTGCTAGTAGTGAAGATGTTTATTCATTTACAAACTTATGGTATACAATGGCATAGTAAAGGAAAGAGTGAAACACTAATCCTTAAACATTTGAGTGAAGAAATAATAAAGTGTTTGAGTGAGAGTCAATTTAGGCAATGTTTTGTATGAAATAGTCTATACATGTGTTTAAGATATTCAATTTCTTAAGTGTTTATATTATTGTGCTTTGCAACTTCCTAATTCTCCAAATGTACATGGTTGTTGATTTGGATAGACAATGGTATTGCTTAGGAATTTGCAAGTTGAGATTAATATATTGAGAGATGAAGGTTATAACATGTATTTTCCAAATGTCTATCAAATATAAATGTAAGCTCCATAACTGTTCGAATGTTGTTATGTGTTTAATTTATTGCTTGGTGTTGTTTTCTTGCATTTGAGTTTTTCTTGAGAATAAGCAAAGGTTAAGTGTGGGGAATTGATGTGGGTTAATTCATGCATAATTTGTGAATGTTTTTGTGAAGTAAATATTTAGTTTTAGTTAAGTTTTTATGTGAAACATGGTGCTTTTTATGTGTTTTTGTTGAAAGTGTGTGTAGGGAGTAAAGGAGCTAGATCTAAGGAAAAGAGGAAAAAACAAGCAAAAAAAGAAGTCCCGTCACGAGAGTAGAAGGAGTCATGAGCACCACACAAAAAAGCTTAAAAGGAGGAGGTCAATGCAGAGAGAACAAAGTCAAGATATACGGAATCATGCTCTGTTGCGAGCGAACATCCTTCACGGGTGCGATAGCAAAAGGAATTTTGGTGGTTACTTTTGAAAGGACACTTGAAGATTCATATCATTCCATTAAGGATTGCCTACTTCTGGAGGGGCATTTTTGAAGGACACAAGGATTGGAATCCAATATATATTGACACAATAAGTTGTTAGATATATACACACAAGTTGTGGTAAGAACAGTTAACAATTCCTAATTTTTTTTATGTAATTAGTACATTTTTAGTTTGATCTTTTGAGAAGAAGACAAGCAAGAAGAAGAAGAAGATCTACTTAGAGAGTGAAAAAGGGTTGAGAGATTTCTTTTTACTATCTCTTACCTATACTTCTTGTGTTTAGTTAAATGATATTCACTTTAGGAGCTTGAACATTGACATTTATATCTTTCATGTTCTTAGTAATATATACTTAGTCTTATTTGCAAAATTCTTTGTTAGTATTTTATACATGATTAATATAAGCAAGAGTATGATTGAGAAGTATATTCTCCCTTATAGCTAGTAAAGATTCATTATCAAAATATCACTTGAGAGATCGGGATATTAGGGTAATTACTATAAGTTGGCTCTCAATCTTAGAATAAGTGTTTATAGTTAACTAACACATTAATGAGAATTAAGGGTTAGAATTATACATGCATGTTTTAAGATTAACTATTTCATGTCGAGAGAATGAATTAGGACATTAATCCAACTTGGTTTGCATTTTAAGATAAAATTTAAGTGAGAGAATTAGTTCAAGTTCAATTTATATCTTATAATATCAATCTTCAATTGTCTTCTTTGATTATCACTAAACTAGGTTAATTTAGTATGTCTAGTTGTCAAATAGATTTTAGTTAATTTAACAAATCTTGAATATTATAAACAAGATTAAGAATTGAGTAATAGTGTGTAATCATTCATCATTTTCCCAATAGTCTTCCCTTTTCCCTTGTCTCTGTTAGCCATAATCTTCAATCTCACCATTTTGAACCAACAAAAAAAGTGCAAACTCACAAAGATACAAGTTAAAATTGAAAAACTTGGGGAAGATTGAATAAAAAATATAAGAAATTAGAAATAAGAGATGAAGAGGAAAGAAAAATTGAGAGAAATCTAAAGAAAAAGAGGTAAAAACTGTTGAAAATGACAGTTTAGGGTTCCAAAACCTATTTATAGGGAAAAATTAACCATTGCAATAGTTGGAAACCACCTAAAAATTCGAAATCCATGCTTTATCATGCTTGCAATAGAATGCATTCCACTATTCATCATGCTCGTGATACAATTCGTGCTCACGATAGAACCCAACCTAAAAATTCCTCCTTACTTGGTCGCGCTCGCGGTAGAAATGAATTTTTGAAAACTTTTGAAAAAGAAAAGCAACAACTAATGAAATTTACCACACTTGAACATCAAAAAATATTTAAAACACAACACTTCTTAAACTTGAATAATATTAAACATCAAAAATGAAAAACAAAAACAAAAATAAAACACATTAAAAAATACATATATAAATAGATAGAAAGAGTTAGTAAATAAGACTTCAATGATTAACCACTTTGAGAGAGACACAAGAAACCTCTCTACCATGAAAACTTCCTTCCAAGTACACCTTACACCTTTGACCATTAGCCTTTAATAATTAACCTTTATCATTTTTAAGCTCCAAATACCCATAGTCAAACACTTGAGTTACAAGAAATGACCCACTCTAATGAGATCTTAATTTTCCAGGAAATAACTTTAATCTAGAGTTAAAGAGTAAAAATTTATCTCCTCTCTTAAAACTCTTACACTTAATGTAATCATCATGCCATTTCTTTGTCATTTCCTTATAAATTTTAGCATTCTCATAAGCATTAAGTCGTAACTCATCCAATTAATTCAATTGTAAACACCTTCGCATACCATCTTGTTTAAGATCAAAATTCAAAGCTCTTATAGTCCAATAAGCTCTATGTTCCAATTCTACAGGAAAATGACATGTTTTGCCATACACTAACTTACATGGAATCATGCCAATAGGTGTTTTAAAAGTTGTCCTACATGCCCAAAATGCATCATCCAATTTATGCGTCTAATCCTTATGTGAACTAGAGACACTCTTCTCTAAAATCCATTTCAATTTTGTATTAGAAATCTCTACTTGACCACTTAATTATGGATGATAAGGTGTAGTCACTCTATGATGCACCCCATACTTATGCAATAATGAATTAAAAGATCGATTTATAAAATGTATACCTCTATTAGTTATAATGGCATTAGGCACTCCAAACCTTGAAAATAATTTCTTCAAGAACTTAACAACCACTTTGGAATCATTGGTTGGGGTAGCTTTGGCTTCTACCCACTTGGACACATAATCCACTCTAACCAATATGCAATTTTGGCCAAATGATGTAGGGAAAGGACCCATGAAGCCTATACCCCATACATCAAAGACCTCCACTTCTAAAATATTTGTTAAGGGCATTTCATCCCTCTTACCTAAATTTCCTGTCCTTTGGCATTTCTCACATTGAGCCATAAACTTCTTTGCATCTTGAAACAATGTTGGCCAATAAAATCCACATTCAAGGACACGAGCTGTTGTTTTCCCACTACCATTATGTCTTGTATACAAAGCTAAATGGCAATGAGATAAAACGTACTCATCTTCACTTACACATCAATGCAAAACTCCATCTCTATAAAATTTGAACAAATATGGCTCCTCCCAAAGATAATGTTTGATATCATAGAAAAAATTCTTCCTTTGCTGAAAAGATAAACATAAGGCATAATTCCTGCAACAATATAGTTAGCATAGTCCACATACCATGGTGTATTAAATTGACTAACTAACATTAAGGACTCATCAAGAAACTCCTTATTTATTTTATCAGCATCACCTATAGGCCAATCCTCATTCTCTAATCTCGATAAATGATCAGCCACTAAATTCTAACTACCATTTTTGTCTCGTATTTCGTTGTCAAATTTTTATAATAAGAGAACCCAATGAATTAACCTAGGTTTAGCAATCTTCTTAGCAAACAAATACCTTAAAGTAGCATGATCTATAAAAACAATAACTTTAGATCCCAACAAGTATGATCTAAATTTATCACAAGCAAACACAACAGCAAGAATTTCTATTTTTATGGTTGTATAATTAAATTGAGGACTCGAAAGAGTGTGACTAGCATAGTAAATAACATGCAACTTCTTATCTTTCTATTGACCTAAGGCACATCCTACAGCTAGGTCACTTGCATCACACATTATCTCAAAAAGGTAGGTTCCAATCCAGTAAAGTTATGATAGATGCACTTATGAGAGCTTTGTTTAATTTCTCAAAAGCTACTAAGCATGCATCATTAAAATTGAAAGGAACATCTTCTATTAAGAGATTTTTCAATGGCTTTGCAATTAAAAAAATCCTTAATAAATCTTCTATAAAAAAAACAACATGTCCTAAAAATGACCTCACACCCTTTAGTGTAGTAGGTGGAGGCAATTTCTCAATCAATTCAGTCTAAGCCCTATCTACCTCAATCCCTTGCCTTGAAATTTTATGTCCTAATATAATCTCTTCCTCAACCATAAAATGACATTTCTTCCAATTGAGCACTAAATTTATCTCCTCACATCTATCCAAAACTCTATTTAGGTTATTCAAGCAAAGCTCAAATGAATCTGCATATATAGAAAAGTCATCCATAAATACTTCCACTATCTCCTTAATCATATCCCCAAAAATGAAAGTCATACACCTTTGAAAAGATATGGTTGCATTATACAAACCAAAAGGCATCCTCTTATATAAAAAGGTACCATAAGGATAAGTGAAAGTTATCTTCTCTTGATCACTAAGGTAAATAAAAAATTTAAAATAACCTGAGAAACCATCAAAAAAGCAATAATAAGAATGGCCAGCAATCCTTTCTAACATTTGATCTATAAATGGTAAAGGAAAATGATCCTTCCTAGTGGCCACATTTAATTTTCTATAGTCAATGCAAACCCTCCACCCCATGGTTATTTTAGTAGGAATCAAGTTCTTATTCTCATTCCTTACTACAGTCATCCCCCATTTCTTAGGCACACATTAAATAGGACTAACCCATTCACTATCTGAAATAGGATAGTGTAACACCTTAAAATTCCATTTTTCATGCACGGTATGTTTTAGAGCATGCACACTAACCCTAGGATAGTTATTAGAGTGATTTCATTGGTATAATATAGAGAAAGCCATAAAAACTCAAAGGTTAAATATGCTCACCCCTGAGCAATTAAGGGATAGGTGACCCATCTGGAAAGTGGAGTTAAATATTTAATGAGGAAATATAAGTTAAATGAAGCCCAGTGGTATAATTTGAGGATAAATTGAGCCTAAATAGGCCCTCCAATCAAATAGAGAAGCACCTTCTCAGTTATTGTAAAAAGGGTTGACCAAAAGTTTGATCGAGCTTCGAAAAATTTTATAAAGCTTCAAAAATTATTCCAATCATATAAAACCATTATAAATAACATAAATAAGCTATTGGAAGTGAAAAATAAATTTTTTGGTAGTTTCAGAATTTCAAGTTTCGAATTGGCTGAATTTTCCTTTAGGGAAGGAAGTATGCCAAAATGATGTCGAAATGAGATGAAATTTTAAACACATGCTTCTGCATATGCTAGTGCATGCAGGGAAAAAATTTAAGGGTATTCTGACTTCGAAATCAAAAGTTCATTTTTTGAGGTAAAAACCGAGATCGAGTCAAAAGAGAGGTCAAATCTGAGAATTTGACCACATGGAGACACGGGAGTTGTTATCATAAGGTTATAATAATGTGTGTAAAAGCTAAGGTTAATTAGATAAGGTAAAGTGATTGAATTGGTGACAAGTGCTCAATTTAAGGCTATTAAATTCAATAGTTAGTAAATGAATTTTGGCCCCTCCTTTGGTAAAATTGAAGAGACCCTATAATAGCTCCTAAATATCTAAAAATAATCCCAAAATGTCTGCAAATTCCCCCTCTTTTCCACCATTTTTGTTTGATTAAGCTTCCTCTCCTTGAATCTTAAGCCTAAAACTTAACCTCACACTCATAATTTCCTACTCTTTAACCTAGGAAAGGTCTTGCATCAAAGAAAGCCAAGAAATTAAAGAAAGAAGGTAAGAGAAAAATGACCTAATTTAGTCAATTCATGAGTTTTAAGTGGAATTAATTGGGGATTTTTACATACAAATTTAGTGAATGATTAGGAGAATTATTTGCCAGCTTTTATTTGATTTAAATCATAGCATAAACTCATGAAATTCCTCCTTTTAATTTTGGCCTAAAGAGGAACTACAAGAGAAAGAGAAGAACACAAAGGAAAAGGGCAAGGAGAAGGAGGAGTAGGTGTTTTTCAAGCTACCTAGAGGTTAGTGGATACAAATTACATTTAATTTCATCAATTTCATTTGAATTATTGCAAAAATTAAATTATCTAACTATGCATAATTGAGTAAATTAGTGAAATAACTTAATATAACTTGATAAAATATGGATTAGACTAATATAAACTTAAATTGGTAAAGAAAACAAATTAAAAAAAATAATTCCTAAAGAGGTTGAATGGTATACCTTGGGTAAATCTAAGTGAGATTTATGTTTATTAAGGTATTTAAGTGTATTTAGACATTATAATGCATAAGGAAGATAATGGGTGTGATTAAAATGAAAATTATTAAGTGTACATAATAATGGTTTAGTATACATAATGGTAGAAGTATGGTAACTTTAATGATTTTAATGTAAATTAAGTGTATGTGAGTATAATGATGCTTGAAATGAGTATAGAGATATAAATGATATGTAATTGGAGGAGAAAACATAATGTAGGTGGAACTTTGTGAAGTGGCCGAATGGTATGTGGTAGAATAATGACATGATTTAGTTATTTCCTTGTGATATTATACCTAAAAATGAAAAATATGTCAATAGCAAGTGTGACTGAGTGTAAATTAAGTCAAAAGAATAATGACAAATTCAGATAAATATGAATAATCATGTGATATAAAAAGAATATTGCCCTTAGTAAATAGTGGATAATCCAGGATTCTAGGACATAATGGCTAGCCATAGGGGCTGACATACCATAGTGTAAAATGAGATTTGATGAGTATGTATACTGAAATAGCTCTTATTGGCACAGTATATGGTACACTGGAGAATCTTGTATTATACTCCATGTTGTACGGTCCCTCCAGTGCATTTACATTTAGACATGGACATACTGGAGAATTTGACTATTGTGCCCGTGTCATGCGGTCCCTCCAGTAAATCGAGATTATTGAAGTTCTCATCCCATTTATCTGGTTTGAGGATTTTCACTAGTTATTACTAGGGTAAAATTGTAATTTTGTAAGTAAATGGGACAAAAAAATAATTACAACATAAAAGATATTAAAGATGTAATAAAATAATGAAAAAGATGAAAAATGGGAGTAAACAAGTTAAAAAGGGCAAAAATGTAATTACGCAAGAAAATAAGGGTAAAATGGTATTTGGCTTTGAAAATGTGATTAAAGAAGTTAAATTAATGAAATAGATAAAAAGAGAAAAATTGTAAATAAGAAAAAGTTCAGGGACTAAAACGTAATTTGCCACCTTATAAGCTAATGTAGGGACTAAAATGGAAATTACCATCTAAAGCAAAATAAAGGCCAAAGGTAACAAAAAGGTGAAAAATTAAAATTAAATAAAATAAAAGGTGGCAAAAAGAAAGATTTAAGGACTAAATGGAAATTTTTTCCAAGTGTAGGAAATTATATAAATTTAAATGAAGAAATTAAATAAAGAAAAATGTAATAGTAATTTAACACATTAAGTAAAAAATATTTAAGGTTATTTAAGTAAAATAAATATTAAGGGCAAAATGGTAATTTTGCTTAAATTTATGTTAGATGAAATTTTGTGTAGTTGTATCCACCACTAGGCAACAAAGTTGTTTAGCATGTAGTTTATTTTGACTGCACGTAGGGATAGGTCAATGAAGGAGACAACGAAGAAATACCAGTGGCATGTACATATGAAGACCCTCTGGATATGTGATGTACATAAATAAAACTGTGTAACGTGATGTGGCTAGATATTTACATTTTGGACTCGATGTATGGAATATAATTTGTAATAAATTTTAAATGTTAGTGGATATGACGAAATGTGTGATGTGATCATTGTGTTGGACTAATGATTTATGATTGATAATAGAAGTGCCATGTATGGAATTGAAGTATTGGAGGTGCAGATTACTACTTAGGAGTGTAAAATTTACCATTTGCAGGTTTGGGCAGCATAAATTATAAGCTGTTATGCTACCGAAAATTTTAGCAAGTAAATAGTAAACTAGCGGCACTAAGTAAATGTGAGCATCAAAGCGATAAATTAAACTATCGACCCATTACCTAGATTCAAAAATGTATCGCTATAACATCATGGTAACTATAATAATATCATTCAACTTATAGTAATATGACGGAATATAGGGCGCCATATATAAATAGTCCCAGCATCTAACAACTTAGCGACATCCTTTTTAACTACTTCTTTCATGTTAGGATTTAACCTTCTTTGCTTATTAGCCTTAGGTTCATAGCCCTCTTCCATATGAATCCTATGCATGACCATATTTGGGCTAATTTCCCTTAAATCTAAAATCTACCAACCTATACTTCTACTTCTCTTCCTAACCACTTGCAATAACATTTCCTCTTGCTTACTCGTAAGTCTATTAGAAATAATAATTGGTAAAGTAAAATTTGCTCTAAGAAACAAATACCTTAAATGATTAGGTAACTCTTTCAATTCCACATTATGAGCACTTACAATTGATAAAGGTAATGGATCCTCACTCCAATGCAAAATTTTTAGCATGTGAACACCTTGATCCACCTCCTTATTGTTCCCTTTATCTTGAGATTCTGCCATGGAAACTTCAATCCCTAACACTTTTAGTACACATTCATCAATTACATCAACCCTTATGTATACATTTTCTTCCATAAGATATTTTAGTGCTTTGTCCATATGGTACTCTGCACTATCATTCCCTACTCTTAAGATTAATTTATCTTTCGACACATCAACCAAAGCCCTACCAATATTTATAAAAGGTCTACCCAAAATTAATGGGCAATTAGCATCATAAGAAAAGTCAAGTATCACAAAATCATCTGGTAAAATAAACTTATCAACCTTAACTAATACATCCTTAATAATACCATATGGTTTCTTTAAAGATTGATCAACAAGTTGTAACACCATAGAGGTGGTTTTCACATCTTCTAGACCTAATTTCTTAAAGATTGAAAGTGGCACAAGGTTAATGCTAGCCCCTAAATCGCATAGACACTTAGGAAACTCTATATTCCCTAAAGTACATGGAATAGTAAAGCACCAAGGTCTTTCAATTTAGTTGGTAAATTATTGGTGATAATTGAACTATAATCCTCAGTCAAAGCAACAGTGGCCACATCCTCCCAATTTCTTTTCTTATAAATTAAATCTTTCAAAAATTTAGTATAATTAGGAACTTGGGTAATAGCTTCAACAAATGACAAATTAATATACAAATTCTCTAATTTATCTAAAAATTTAAGCAATTGTTTATTCATATCCTTCTATTTCAAATGCTATGAACGAGGTTGATAAACTTTTCTCTTGGAATTTCCCTCTGTCGTGATCACATCAGGTGTTGTGCTCTCGACAGTGCTTGGACTCCCTTATGTCGCACTCGCAGGTTTTGTCATGCTCATGACAAGAGCTTTATGTTCCTCCTAAAATTCCTGCAAAACTTTATTCTTGTTAGATGAAAAATTATTTACATATGTTTTACTTGAACTGAGTGAAATGGCCTTCAACTGGTCCTGTGGGTTATCCTCTGTGTTGCTTGGAAGGCACCCTTGAAGTCTTGAAGGTAATGCACTTGCTAACTAACTCATTTAAACCTCTAAATTATGTATGGATGATGATTGATTCTTCACTATTTGATCAAACTTAAACTCTAACCTCTTACAGTTTTCATCTTAAGAGTTAAGTTTTAAATTAATGCTCTCTAAAAACCTATCTTGACCTGGCTTAAAACCTATAGTTTCTCTATTTTGGCCATTTCCCTAAGAAAAATTAGGATGGTTTCTCCAACTAGGGTTGTAAGTGTTTGAATACGGTTTTTCATGCCCTTGACCTTGCATAAGACTCAATTGTTCCTCCGTACTAGCCAAACCTACCCCACAACTCTCACTCACATGCCCTCATTGACCACAAAGGGTATAACCATTTGGTGGGATTCCTTCCATACTCAAATTATCAATTTTATGTGACAATGCAGCAACTTGGGCTTGTAAAGCCACAACTGAATCTATAAAATGGACACCTTTAGTAAAGGAAGAAGGTGATACCTTGGCTCTTTTTGTAGGCCACACACAATTATTTATTAACATTTCCTCCAACAACTGAAATGTCGCATCTGTGGTCTTCCTCATAAGTGATCCTCCAACAGCTGTGTCAATTATTCCTTTAGTGGTGGGGTTTACACCATTTTAAAAGCTCTCTATAAGTAACTCTTTTGGAAGATTATGATGAGGTCAACTCTACTGCAATTCCTTAAACATTTCCCATACCACATACAAAGATTCGTTATCTTGTTATATGAAAGTGGTAATTTCTTTAATAATCTTAGTGGTCTTAGTCAATGGAAAATACTTTAAAAGAAACGCTTGGGCCAATTGATCCCAAGTGGTAATTGAACCTCTTGCAAGTGAGTTCAACCAAGCTTTTGCCTTATCCTTCATTGTAAAAGGAAAAATTCGAAGCTTAATTGCATCCGTAAAAACTCCATTTATTTTAAAAGTATCACAAATTTCAAGAAAGTTTGCTAAATGAGCGTTAGGATCCTCATTTGGCAATCTATAAAATTGAATACTATTCTAAACCATTTGCAAAAGAGAGGGTTTTATCTCAAATTGATTAGCATTTACCGTAGGTATTATTACTCCTTGTTGAGTACCACTCATGGGAAGCGTAGTGTAATCCATCAATCGTAGACAATCTTCTACTATGGTTAGTCTCTTCATCTTTTTTTTCTTTGGTTTTCGATTACTTAACAAAATTCTTTCTATCTCCGGATTTAAGCATTCAAGTTCTTCTTGAGAACTCTTTGTTCTAGGCATGCACTTGAACTCCTAAATCTGTAATTCAAAACAAACAAACAAAAAAACACTTATTAAATTTTGTAATATCTTGAATCAAGCATTATAATGGAAATCTAGAAATCTACACAAACATCTTTTATTTTCCCAACAATGGTGCCTAAAAAATTGTTAGTGCTAAATCCACAAGTGCACGGTTTACCGATTATAGTACCTAAGATATCATTCCCATAGGGAAATGATGAATGATTACACACTATTACTCAATTCTTAATCTTGTTTACAATATTCAAGATTTGTTAAATTAACTCAAATCTATTTGACAACTAAACATACAAAATTAACATGGTTTAGTGATAATAAAAAAAGACAATTAAGGATTGATATTATAAGATATAAATTGAACTTGAACTAATTCTCTAACTTAAATTTTATCTTAAAATGCAAACCAAGTTGGATTAATGTCCTAATTCATTCTCTCAACATGAAATAGTTAACTTAAAACATGCATGTATAATTCTAACCCTTAATTCTCATTAATGTGTTAGTTATGTATAAACACTTATTCTAAGATTGAGAGCCAACTTATAGTGATTACCCTAATACTAACAAGTGATATTTTGATAATTAAACTTTACTAGCTATAAGGGTGAATATATTTCTCAATCATACACTCGCGTATATTAATCATGTATAAAATACTAACAAAGAATTCTATAAATAAGACTAAGTATTTATTACTAAGAATATGAAAGGTATAAACATCAATGTCCAAGCTCCTAAAGTGAATATCATTTAACTAAAAATACAAGAAGAAGTATAAATAAGTGATAGTAAAAAGAAATCTCTCGGCCCTTTTCCACTCTCTAGTAGATCTTCTTTTTCTTGCTTGTCTTCTTCTTAAAAGATTAAACTAAAAATGTACTAATTACATCAAAATAAAATCAGGAATTGTTAATTGTTCTTTCCACAATTTGTGTGTATATATATCTAACTACTTCTTATGTCAATATATATTGGATTCCAATCCTTGTATCCTTTAGAAATGCCCCTTCAGAAGTAGGCAACCCTTGATGGAATGACATGAATCTTTAAGTGTCCTGCCAAAAGTAACCACCAAAATTCCTTTTGCTGTCACACTCACGACAGAGCACGCTCCCATATATCTTGACTTTTTTTTATCTCTATATTGACCTTCTCCTTTTAAGCCTTATTGTGTCATGCTCATGACTCCTTTTGCGCTTGCAATAGGACTTCTTCTTTTGCTTGATTTCTACCTTTTTTCCTTAATTCTAGCTCCTTTATTCCCTACACACACTTTTAACGAAAAGACATAAAAAGCACCATGTTTCACATAAAAACTTAACTAAAACTAAATATTTACTTCACAAATTATGCATGAATTAACCCACATCAGGAAGCTTATAAGAGAATTAAGTTGCTAATAAAGACCTTGTCCGATCCTTTATTTAAGATAGGAAATGCCTTTATCCTGATACTCAGCATAGTGGATCTATGTGTGGATCTTAGAGAAGATGGTGTAACTCACATTTACAAATTCAAAATTTTTGTGGGGGGCATACAATTCACTTATAATGCCATTTTTGGCAAGCTAATGCTATTTGAAATTAGGAAATTAACAAATATGAGGTATTTATTAATAAACATCCCCACTAATTATGGTAAGCAGTAGTTTAAGTGAACCAACAAATAGCTAGAGATGCATACTTCACTACAGTGAAAGAGGCTAATCAACCTCTAATTATCGAGCCAATTGTTAAAGCCCCCATTTAAAAGGAAAGATGTGAGGCTCATGATGAAGTTTGTAAGCATGATGTGACACTAGGATCATAAATGTCCATACAAGTCAAGTAATAGGTTTTCTATATTAGAAGGTTGAATAAGGAAACTTTTGTTTGGGACCCAGAGGACGTCCCTAGTGTAAGCCCAAATGATGCATTTGACAAGCTCATTGTAAATCCATCGACTATCCTAGTCAAGCAAAAGTTAAGAAATCATGCACTAAAATAGTAAAGGTTTTCATGGAAGAGGTAGAAAAACTTTTGAATGTAGGCCATATTAAAGAGGTTTTTTACTTGACTAGTTGGTTAATGTTGCCGTAGACAAGAAGAAGGGCAAAATATGTATGTTTGTCGACTTCACAAGGCTCATTTATGATAGTTATCCCCTTTCAAGTGTTTATTAGCTTGTCGATTCCACTTCTATGAATGAGATATATTATTTTCCATTATGCTTTATTTGGGTATTATTAGAAACCTATGTATGAGCTTGATTAGGAAAAAAATGAGCTTTGTTATACACAAGGGAACATTCTAATACAAAGTTATACCATCCAACTTGAAAAAATATTAGAGCAACTTATCAGTATCTTATCAGCAAAATGTTTAAAGATTAGATTAGGCACATAGTCGATGTTGACATCAATGATATAGTTGTAAAAAGCAATAGTGGAATTGATCATGTTGTAAATCTATCTAACATCTCTAAGACTTTGAATAAGTATCGGATAAAGCTAAATCTAAGCAAGGCACATTTGGGGTATCTGAGTATATGAGTTTTATTTCAAGTCTTAAAGGTACCAAAGGAATTTGATCAGATATCTTGGTCATCAAGAATGATTCTAACTAGTGACAAACAAGATTTAAGGAAACTTCAGAGTTAAGGAAGAGAACATGTTGAAATATCTTCACTAGGTAAAGTTTATCCTTTAGACATTGGAGAAAAAAAGGTACTGAGTACGGATCAAGGAAATTCCTCATAAAGAGAACACAAAAGCTGATCAGCTCATGAAGCCAGCTGCATATATTAGACAGCCCTATAATAGATAGGAGACTCATAATGGAAAGGAGTGGCAAGCCAGTTTTCGAGCTAACTGAGGTAATGATGCATATTTTTTTTTGTCTTTTTGGATGGATATGATCATCAAATATCTCTAATTGAGATCCTTACCAAACTTGAAAATAAAGTAATAAAAGTGGTAAAGAGGTATTTCAATTACTTAGTTATTGATGATAAGCTTTACAAAAAATACTTTACCCATCCCTGGCTGTGATATGTAACTCTAGAGGCAAGGAACTACATCTTGAAAGAAATCATTGAGCATAAAAGTAAGTTGAGATATGATAAAAAAAAGGTATTTCAATCTGGGTACCATTAGCCCTTAATAGTCGAAGATGTAAAAGGGCTAGTTTGGAAGTGTAGTCAATGTTAGATCCATCCATGGAAGAGTTATAAGGAAACTAGTAGCATAATTACACTCTATCAAAAATTTAATGGCCTTTTGGTCAATAAGGCTTGGACATTTTTAAACCATTTTAAGTCAAGAAAAAACTATAGCATGAATATCTTATAGTACTAGTCAATTACTTCTCTAAATGGATCGAGGTTAAGGCAATTGCCACCATAATCATAGCCAGAATTGGAGACTTCATATAGAAAAAAACCATATGTAGGTTTGTCCTCCCTATTTATGACTAAGGGAGAGCAACAATTAGTTCCATTCAATAACCAAATGAAACTAAACAAACCAAAATATTGAAAAATTTCCAAACCAAAATACTATTATAACCAAATTGATAGGTAGAAATTGTACAAATTATAGGACTAAAATAAAAGATCTAATAGAAATAAAATTATAATTCAAATTGAAAAATATAAGTCCAAATGAAAGATACAATCCAAATATTATATAATGTTACTAATACTATTGTTGAAAAATAAAATGCAACCAAACATAATTATTTTAATAAAATACAAAAGGAAATTCTCATTTTCGCACAAAATCCATTCTGCATCAACCTTCCTTTAATCCAATTATCCAAATCCTAATTCATCACAAATCATCACCTAAAAATAACAAATCTCCACTTACAACTCCACTAGTCATATTCTTCTCACAAAAATTGAAGATAGAAAATGAAAATACAAATCATAAAATCTTGCAAGAATATTAAATATTCCATGTTTAGGAAACTCTAATAAGTAAATTAAATCAATAAAATAAATGCTTTTCAGATTTCAACCACCCATGAACATATAATGATAAATCAATTAAAAAACTTATGCAAGTTTGCAACTATTTTGTAAACACTTAAAATTTGGACAACAATACATCAATTAAGCCATCAATTAAACAACTAGTCTACTAAATAATAAACTATACTAATTTGCACAACGAGAGTGGAACCATCAATAAAATAAAAACTCAAAATATTATATCGAAAAAGCTTACAATTTATGAAACTTTTGTCAAACCTCCAAACTTTGCTTGATTGATTTTTATTCTTGTATAGTAAAAATAAATTATTAATCAAATAAGCTTTTAAGTTATTGGTTGATCAAATGAAATTTACAATAGGCTCAATGTATACCATAAGTCATGCAAGGTTGATCAAGCACCTTAAATGTATCCATTAATATATTAATCAATGTCTTAATCACTCAAATTAGACTTTTTTATAGAAAGGTTCCAACAAATATAATTGTTTATATCAACATCAAGGCCATAACAAAATAAAAATTTTTAGAAGAAGGGATATGACCGATGTCTAGAGAGTGTACTAAATCAGTTAATTAATATAAAGGAGTATATTTAAGATCCCAAAAATATCAAACCCAAGGGAAAAAGGATTGCTAAGTAAAATATCTATAATTAGCGAAATTAATTTGAGATTATTTCCCAAGTTTTTGAATTGAAAGGAGTTCTAAGCTATACAAGAAATTAAATCTAAGAATTAAAAATTAAATTAAAATAAGGTCATTAAGAAAATAAAAAAATTAAAATTAATGCTTAGGAAATTCTATCCTCATAAATGTAATTAGAAACAAGCAAAATAATATTAACATGAATATCTGTAAAAATCTAACTCAAAAAAAGTCTCTTATTCAGATTACCATTCTAGATTATTAAACTCCCTAATTAAAAACAGTCTAATAACTAGCATCAGCTCGAATTCATAAATTCCTAGATCTAAAATGAATCTCCTCTTGGAACACCCATTTAAAAATCTATATATTCCCCAACACACCTAAACTAAGTATAATCTACACACAGAAATCAAAACCTCCTTTCAGAACATAAAGACAACTAGCTACAAAAAATAAAAGAACAAGGCATATACACATATAATTAACATTTAGATTGAATATTTAATCACCTCTCAATACTCTAAAAATAAAATCTAAACATCAGTGTAAGTGCAGAATTAGTCACAAGAAAAATTGAAGAAAACATGCAAATATTCATTAAACTCAAAATTCCAATATAAATATGATTCAAAAATTCCTAAGCAAGAAGAATTACTCAAACATTAAGAATATAAACATTAAAATATAAAGAGATTAAGTTCATAATACACCCTTAATGAAGAGAAAACAAAACTTGAAGCTCCTTCTTCTTTGACCTTGAATTCTTCCTTAAATCCCCAAAAGTAAACCTAAACTAAAAGAGAAAATAAACCCTAATTTACAAAGACTAAAGGAAAGAAATAAAACCCTAAAACTCTCCCAAAATCGTTCTCTTATTTCCTCCTTTATATTAATACTTAAAAGACCTCAAATAGGAGAAGTTTTGTTGCCCTCAAACTCTTAACTATATAAAACATTTTAAAAAGGTGATTCTACTACTAAATCAAGCCCGTAGGGATGATTGGTATCTCCGTTAGGGATTGCAAGTGTCTCCGTAGGGATGGCAAGTGTCTCTGTAGGGATGAAATATGTCTCTATAGGGATAGACATGTTCTACCTTTAAATTCTTTTAGGGACTCGATAAGTATGACTTCTTATACCTGCTGAGTTATTTGTCTCTATAACAATCTTTAATAAGCACTCGGTGGTGATGATTTCCTTCCTTACCTAGTTGTTTACTACTGGAACAAAAGAGAGAATTGCCTTAAGCCACCCGATGGGGAACTTCTACATCCTTGCTAGGTTGATTTGAATCTTTTTCAATAGAGAACCTATAAAAACACACTTAACTCAAAACACTAACACTTTAAACATAAAATCAAACTACATTAACACTAATGCACTACAAAACACATTTAAAAACACATAGAATGATAGGTAAAATATGGAGATATCAAATACCCCACACTTAGATTTTGCTTGCCCTTGAGCAAAATTGAACAAACCACATTCCTGAAATAATCAAAATCCAAACTAAGAATTATACAATTCAAAATAATGATCAACAATTAACAGTAACACTCAATGACATCCCAACTAAACTAGATTCAAACAAGAAAATATGAGCAAGTTTCCATGTGTGTGTGCAAGACCAAAATATTTTAAATATTTTCAAAACTAAAACACCATTGCAATCTAGGACCAAGCTCAAGAATTAATGTACACCAAAATGTACATGCGATTTCCCACTTGAAACTCTAAAAATGCCATAGGCCTCTTTTTTAGCATCGAAACCCTAAGGTCATTCTGCTAAATAACACAAAACAAAATAGAACATTAGAACTTCATTAAGGTTGTAATGTGGTTATGGTAAGGGTTAAGAAAAAAATGGTTAATGATAAATAAAAAGAATAGCCACTCTTTGATTGTACAGACCAACATTGTCTATAGATTCACTGCACCAAACTAATAGCACCCAGATCAACAACTCTTAATCAACAAGAACACAACATCTCACAGCACTTCAAAAAAGGGCTACTACAATTTTTCTCATATTTTTCATAACTCAACCACATTTGGGAGCTTAAAACCCTTTTCTTCCACTTGTAAACACCCCACACTTAAATTTTTGCTATAGACTATTAGCTATTGATTCAAAACTTTCTTTTTAAGGAATCAAAAACTTACTAACTTTATTATTATAATCATAAAATATAGGGGTATTCACAAATTCACCATTTCTATTGCATTATTGACTTTGAAACCATCCTTTTTTTACACACTAAGCTCACTTAAATACCTATACACATTGATCAATCCCAATCCTAGAGTGGCCAATTTTTAGAAGGGGAGATAAAAGGGTTTGATGCTATAGGGTATAAAAATGTGTATAAGAAGGAAATTAATCGTAGCACCCCTTAAGCATGCTTCATTAAGCTTAAATGGGCTAACAAAGGAATAAGTATATAAAAGGTAGGTACATAGTCTCAATGTGGCTGAACAAGAAAAAATGTGCCTAAATTATTTTCTAAATTATTCGGGTTCTTTCTATGCTTCAAAGGGTGATGAGAAAGGTTCTAGGGCTCTAAAATTCTCAACTTAACTACCTTCATGCACTATTTTTTGTTTTAATTTAAAAACTGGTCTTAGTGTTCAAAGTTTAAAAACTAACAAATATTGTTCAAGTTAAACCCTAACTTACTGGAATTCCATCACGCAACATGACTGTCATACTACTAATCAAAATATTGAATGCTACAAAATTCTAAGCTAAACTTCAAAAAATTGGGTGAACTAAAATAATTACAAAATACATGATATTTTAACTAAACCTACTTAACTACAACACAAACTACAAACCAAACTAAATAAGCAAAATAAATAAAAAAAATGCAAAATATAAAAATAACTCCTTTAACACAATATCACAAAAATTAAGGAAATAAAGTGCTACAATTGAAAGAAAAACAAAAATAAAAGAAAAAATAAAAAATACAAACAATTCATGAGTAAAACGAAAGTTAAGATCGTTTAAAGAAAACTTTCTTAAATTAATATTCAAAGTCGAGTTCAACTGAGCTCCATGCCCCTCTCTAAAATCTTGTTGTCCTCAGAAAGGTAGCCAAAATGTCATCTCATTGGATTAGAAGACCTGATAAAAATGAGAGAATATAGGGGGTATAAGGGAAAAATGAAAAAAAAGGGATTTGAAAGCAAAGAGTGAAGTTTGGTCTTCTAAGGAAGAAAGAGCAATTAAAAATACAAAAGAACTCGGTAGGAATGATGGACATCCCTACCATGTTCTAAGCTACTGCTTGCACCCAATTGCAGAATTCGGTAGGAATAATGACCATCCCTATTGAGTTGATTTTATTTCTAAGAATTCCCTTAACATCTCATTAACCAAACTCACCTCTTTGCTCAACCAAATTTTATTTCCCCTTATGTGCACCCTTAAAAACTATATAAGGCCGAGCATAAAACCATTAGAAATAGCTTAATTTTAAATTTGTATAATTTAAACCCTAATTTAGTAAACTAACATCTTAAACTCATAAATTGAATGACAAAAACATAGTAAACCTAAGAAAACACAAAGTACTTAATTTGAACTACAAAAGCCTATGAAATTAAACTAAAGATAGGATAGCAAATTTTTAAAAATAACATGCAAACTCAACACATAAAAAATGATAGAAATTTAAAGAGAAGGGTTAGAAAAGTTCTTGTTTATTGAGTCCTAGCTCAACTTATGTTACTCCTTAGAGGCCGAGCTTATGATCTAAATAACGGTCTCTCCGAACCTTGCTCCTTATTTTCTCTTATCAGTAGGAGAAACTTATCAAAGTTCACCAAGGCTAGAAATACCATGTCTTCAATGAAGTATGACTCCACCTTGGGTTATTCAAACACGAACTCTACTAACTCTTTTAGCCTTAATAAATTCTTTAAGTGGATTAAACTCAGTGCCTCCACCTGAGAATTGAACTTTTTTTTTCCTTTGGTGAAAAATTATTCATAAAAGATTGAAATTCACTTTCAAAATTGTAAGACTTGTCTTTACCAATGGGTTATCCCTTTTCTTTTACATGCACGCCAAACATAAATTCTTCTTTATCCACCATTAATGCATGACTTAATTCCTCCTCCTTACCACTATCACCTTAAAATTATATAGAAACACTAAAGATTTCCGGTTTGGATTCCAATTCTTTAATACCCTTTTCTTGATTTCTCAATAAGCTCTCTTGACTCTTGATCTTCTCCTCTTGACTACTCAACTTCTCTTTTTGAAATCTAAATATAGCCTTTCAATTTTTTTCTTTTCAGCTTTAAATTGTTTCTCCCAACTTGCAAGCAAATCTAAAAGACTTTGAACTTTAAAAGTAGTGGACTCTTATGGCACCCATGTAGAATAAAAATCTTCAAAGGATAGTGAATAAACAATTGGTCAATGTGTATGCATGACCTATAATTCTTGTATTTCTCTCTTTAAATCATTCATTTGCTCTCTCAAAAAGAATAACTCATAATCTTGGACATCACCTCACATCATTTTGAAAATGCCTCAAATCTTCCTGCAAAGATAATCACTAAATAAAAAATAAATAAAAATAAAAATTTCAAATTAACTCAACTATAGATATTAAATAAAAAAACATCGTTGATCCCCGACAACGATGCAAAAAACTTGATCAGTGTTTAACAAGTGTACTAAATCAATTAAGTAATATAAGGGAGTATATTTAAATCTCCAAGAATATTAAACCCAAGGGAAAAGGATTGCTAAGTAAAATATCTATAATTAGCAAAATTAATCTGAGAGTATTTTCCAATTTTTTGAATTGAAAGGAGTTCTAAGCTATACAGGAAATTAAATATAAGAATTAACAACTAAATTAGAATAAAGTCATCAAAGAAATCAACAAAATTGAAATTAATGCTTAGGAAATTCTATCCTCATAAATGTAATTAGAAACAATAATATTAACATGAATATCTGGAAAAATCCATTTATTCCTCAACACACCTAAACTAAGTATAATCTACATATAGGAATAAAAACCTCTTTTCAGAACATAAAGACAAGTAGATGCAAAAAATAAAAGAACAAGGCATAACATATACAATTAACACTTAGATTTAATATTTAATCATCTCTCAATACACTAAAAATCGAATCAAAACCCAAATATTAGTGTAAGTGAAAAATTAATCACAAGGAAAATAGAAGAAAACATGCAAATATTCATTAAACTCAAAATTTCAATACAAATATGGTTTAAGAATTCCTAAGCAAGAAGAATTACTCAAACATCAAGAATATAAACATTAAAATATAAAGAGATTAAGTTTAGCCTTCTTCTTTAACCTTGAATTCTTTCTTAAATCACCAAAAGTAAACCTGAACTAAAAGATAAAATAAACCTTAATTTACAAAGACTAAAGAAAAGAAATAAAACCCAAAAACTCTCTCAAAATCATTCTCATATTGCTTCTTTTATATCAATACTTGAAAGACCAAATAGGAGAAGTTTTTCTGCCCTTAAACTCTTAACTACATAACATTTATTTAAAAAGTGATTCTACTGCTAAATCAACCTTATAGGGATGAGTGGTATCTTCGTAAGGATGGCAAGTGTCTTCGTATGGATAACAAATGTCTCCTTAGGGATGAACTATGTCTCTACAAGGATGGATAGGTTCTACCTTTAAATTTCTTTAGGGACTTAGTGGGATTGACTTTTTATCCCTATCAAGTTGCTTGTCTCCGTAACAATCTTCAATAAGCACTCGGTGGGGATGATTTCCTTCCCTATCGAGTTGTTTGCTACTAGAACAAAAGAGAGAATTTCATTAAGCAACTCGGTAGGGAACTCCTTCATCCTTGCTAGATTGATTTGAATCATATTCAATAGAGAAGCTACAAGAACACCCAAAATAAATTCAAACACACTCAACTTAAAACATTAACACTTTAAACATAAAATCAAACTACATTAACACTAATGCACAATAAAACACATTTAAAAGCACATAAAAACATAGGTAAAATATATAGATACTAGGATAAAATCAAAATCAAACACCAATAATAATAATAATAATAATAATAATAATAATAATAATAATAATAATAATAATAATAATAATAATAATAATAATAGCCTTTATAGCTAGAAAGAAAATTGAAATTTAATAGCAAACACTAATTACAAAAGAAAAAGCCAGAAAGAAATAAAAATTAAAAAATGGTACCTGTTGAAGAGAGCTTAAAATGATAGAATCACTAGCAAAATATAACAAGAAATTTTCTTAAATACAAAGGTAGAATTAGTTAATCAAATGTCAACAGTTTGTTAAAATTATGAGAAAAACACAAATTGTGGAAAAAGGTTTAGAACCATTGATATAAAGAAAAAAATAACTAATAAAAGAAACTAAAATTAATAAATGAAGAACTAAAGATACATTTCACTAATTAAAGTCGCAATCATCCATAAAGAGCTCTGACAATCGGTAGAAGGGAGGGGTCGCTGACTATTAGGTAGTGGCAATGTAAAGTGAAGAGAAAAAAATAGGGTTAGGGAAAAGGAGAGTTGAACATTGATGATTATAACATTTTACTTTTACTTATCTAAAATGGTGAAATATTAAAGATATATAAAAAAACAATGTTAGTTACATTATTCGATTTGTTCGATTTTTCTATAGTTTTTGTCTTAAAAAATTAAACCAAACTAAATTAACCAATTTTGCTAGAATCTCTAAACCAAATCAAACCAAAATCCATTTGATTTTTTAATTTAACCAAAGTTTTCTCACCCCTATTTGTGATTGACAATGGCAAGCAGTTCGATGGTTCCATATTTAGAGATTTTCATAAAGGCCTGTAAATCTAGCCACCCTTTACCTCGAACAAATGGGATGATGGAAGTTTCAAACCATACCATTTTAAAAGGGCTAAGAAGAGGCTTGGAAATTCCAAAGGAAATTGGTCAAAAGAATTACATAGTGTTTTGTGGCCCTATCAGACTTCACCCTAATCGACCACTTGTGAAACCTTATTTTCATAATTTATGGATTAAAAGCTCTCATTCTAGTGAAAATAGAGACCCTAAATTTTTGGAAGATAATTGAATTAAATTTGATGATAAACAAATAGAGATAGCCTTTATCAAAATAATACCCTATAAGTAGTGCTAGGCCCACTACTGTAAATCCAAAATCAAGGCTTGTACTTTTTATTTAGGAGACAAGGTCCTTTGAAAGGCTAACATTGGAAAAAAATGTTAGCATTAAAAAGCTCATGGTGAATTAGAAAGGACCCTATGAAATCTCTAAAGTCATAAGACAAAGCACTTACAAACTTTGCCATCTAGATGGTTAGGAGATACTATATTCATGGAATGTTAAGAGTTTCAAAATTTTCATCTAAAAAGGCAACCCAACCAACTAAAGTTATCCTTTTTGTTTTTAACTAAAAGGACAATTACATAGATACCTGTCTTTTTTTTCTTTTTTTTTAACTGTGCCCTTTAGCTTAGACACCCATCTTTTTCATTTCTTATTAGAAAGTGATTTGACACAAACACCTTTATATCATAAATACCTAGCAAGTTGAAATTCAATGAAAAAAACACTCTATCTTGAGATGTTTCTTCAAATAATCATGTATTTACTAAGAGTTTGTAAAATTACCAAACCTTAAAGTTTAATTCATCTCTATATAGGTCAATTACCTTATCAAATAAACCTAAATCATTGTGCTATGAATATAAATGTTTGAGTAAAAAGAATAAATAGAAAAGATATTTAAAAAAGTACTATTTCATTCTATTACTTTGAAAACACATAAAATGTTTAAAAAAAAAGCACAAGGGAAATGGAAAGCCTGACTGAGAGTTAGAGGAGGATCCTGACTAAAGATAAGGTCATTTAAATTTATAGTATCCATAAGATCTCTTTTAGTAGGCTAATCTTGAGAGGTAAGTTGATCTGCATCCTCTCTTTCTGCTTCATCCTCATCAAATTTGTTAACGGTGTTATTAAAGTTGAAAGAATATTCGAGGAAATGAGTAAATGGTTCTTTTTTTACCATCTTGATGTATACCTCAAAGGTGCCTTAAAGCTACCAAACGATCTCATCTTTAGCATTCTTCATGGATTTCTCAGTCTTGGCTTCCAAATTTTTTATGTCTCGCTCTTAAAATTAGACAATAGCCTTTAAATCATCTAGCTTTTATTTGAGCTCCACTATTTTTTTTTCAATATTGGCTGCCGTCTTTTCCCATTCCTTGACTTGAGCTATCTGAGCCTTCAAAGCATCTTTTCTTGAGCTCAACTTAGTCGATTGGCTCTAGTATGATCTTACATCTCTTAAAGGCTCATGCTATGTTAGCTAGTCACCCCAGCCATGTGGTTGAGGTATTTGGTGCCCTCAAAAGAAAGAAAATGGGGAAAGATTAAAAAAAAAAGAAAATAAAAAAGAATCACACTTTAAAAAGATGCATCACACCAAAATCATAACATTCCTTTATAGTAGAATACTGGTGAATGAGGTGAAGAGATTCCTTAAACTCTAAGCATTTAGATATCAAGTCAATCGTGCCTAGTTGTCGAACGACTATAGCTGCACCTATAGCTTCTTCAAGCTTTATCCTTATCTTCCATAATTATCAGCTAAAATTAAATAAGCATTAGGATTAGGGGATCTAGTTCCAGTCTATCGCTTACAGTGGCAATTACCACTAATGTAGACTCAATAATGGCTTAAGTTTCCATTAGAGCTAACTCTAAATTATCTGTAAGGTCCAAAAGGGACAATAGTGAGTAGTAACTTCCTTGATGTTTTACGTATCCTTGACCCTTTTAATTCTTTTTAAAGGCTACCAACTTGGCTCATCAAAAGGAAAAGTGCCAATCGCTTTTCATTTTACCTCCTTCATCAACCTTTTCATTTCATGATCCGTATCTACAAAAGTTAAAAAGCAACTAGATCAAGTGAGGATAAATAAATGCAAATAAATAAGAGAAAGTAAAATGATGAATGCTCGCCCAATGTGATTTAAAAGTCTTATTTGTATACTTTTAGAATCGATTGGAGGGAAATGCTTCCTTCTCTGCAAGCTCGAGCAACTTGAGTCGACTAACTCACGCATGAGCAGCATCTACCATGTCATCTTTTATTAAATTATTTGCTTCCTAACTAGAGATCAAGATATCACCCAACCATTTATTGTATTTTCCAATTAAAAATACTTTTTATTGAAATCTTTATAAGAAGAAGGCAAAGTAAACAATTTACTACCATGTTTAGATGTAAAATATACAAAAACAGTTGTTTTCTAGTGCATAAATAATAAAAACTTAAAAATAAATCTATAAAAATAAGTATGTTATTTTCAAGGCATAATGCTTAGAAGTAAGAAAGAATGAGCAAGCCATTCAATATTAACTGGCTCAGTGAAATGTTTTAAACCTTTAAAACATCTTAAAAGAAGTTTTAGAACAACAAACACACCCTACTTTCAAAACATCTTTCATAGGTAATAATTAAAAAAAGAACCAAAAGTCTTGACAGCTACTGGTAGGGGTAGAAACATTGTAAATTAATTATGGATGTCATACTTCCCCTTACACTATTTAAACTCTTCACACTTTACTTTGAACCGTTTAGAGATCTGCGAAATTTGCCTATATATTAACAAGTTGTTCACTAAATCCTTAGGCAAGCCATTAAGCTCATTTTCAACACCTCTTGAGTGAATCTTAAAATTTTTGGTTTCTTTATAAGCTTTAAAAGCATTTCCAATATCATTTCCCCATATTTCAATGTTATTATTAAAAGAAGAAGAAGCCATATTTCAATAAAATAGGGATAAAAGAAGAGATGGAAGCAAAATAAACCTACTAAAGTGATTGGATTTGGATAAGGAATGAGGAAGATTGTAGAAAATAGAAGTCTAAAACAAGCAATATTTAGAGAGAATTTGGAAAAAAAGGTAAGCTTTCTCTAAATTTGCCTCTTTATTTAGGAGAGGGTCAAGGACATAAAGAGTCACCCTATAAAAAAATGACATGTGGCACACATTTTTTGGATGGCTATCATGTAATGTCTTAAAAACATCTAATTAATGAATAGTACTTTTTAAGCCATAAATAGTGCATACCGAGATACATGGTGCAATGCAAAACTCGAACTACACTTTACTAGGCATGGGATAATAGAACTCAATAACAGCTTAAGGATTAAATTTGAGATCAAAATGAATCCATTTAAAGGGTTAAAAAATTAAAAATAAAACTTGGGTAGTGATTTCGCAATAAATAGTGACAAGTTCGATCAGTGGTCAAAGTTTGACTCGAGATAGTAATGTTCAAACTCGATGGAACTAAGGAGTATTAAATAACATTAAATATGATATCTAAGTGGGATTGAAAATGTAAAATAAATTTAAGGTCACAATTTAAACAAATATTATTAGAGTTCACCAGAAGTCAAAGTTTGATTCGGTTAAGGTAAAAGTTAAATCGAACATATTAATGGAAAATAAATAATATTGATTAAGTTATTTATATGGAAATGATATTTTAATAGGTATTATTTATTAATAAGAGGAAAAAATTTTATAAGTCTTAAAAAGGTTTTTTTGTACTTAAGGAGTAAATATAAATTTTAACCATTTTTTTCTAAAAATTATTAAAAGAAGATTTTTTTAGTGGGATTAAATTCAACCAATGGATTAAAATTGAAAGTTAATCTTGAAACTTGAAAAATAAAAGAAAATAGAGGAATTAAGTTTCCTTTTTATTTTAATTATTAGATTTTTATGAGAATTGTTAAGAGACCAAAAGACATTTTAGACACTTTTTCCCTCATGGCTATCGAGAACAGCTCGTCACTTTATCCTTTCCTTTCACTTTTATTTTCTTCCATTTTCGAGCTTTAATCTCTCTTTTCAACCTCTAAGTCAATATTTAAATACTACATCGATCTCTAAAATCATTATATCAACAAGAGTCTTGAGGAAAAGATGAAGTAAAGGTAGATGGATTTCTTGGATAAATAATGTTTGAATTTATACAAGGTAATTAAATGATTTTTTTGTTGTATTTAAAGCATGATTTTAGTGTAGTTGCATACTTTAATGGTCATAAATGCATGGAAATGATTTGTGATGGTGTTTTGTGAAGAAAAAGAGAAGGAAGATAAGAAGAAGTAAAGAGGAAAGGAAAATTAATGATAGATTTAAAGTTTTTGGAAGCTCAAATTGAAGATTTAAACATCAATTTTGTAAGTATACAAGCAATATCATATTTTCCTTAAATTATTTGTTTATTAAAATTAGGATTCCTAGAATAAAATTAGGGTTTTATGTAATTTATGTTGTAAATGATTAATTAGGTGGTAAATGAGTTATATGTAATGATTAATTTGAATATTAGACATATAATTTGCAATCCCCTCAATTTGCCTTCATTATGTCGATCTTTGAATTTTTCTTGCACATGTTAGTTAGCAAAATTGATTTAATAATTATGTTTTTTATAAGTTGAGAATCTAATTATGGTAGTGAGTTGAAGAAAAATGAATGTGATTGTGTTGTTTCTGGCCAAATTGGCTAAAAAAAAGGTAATATTGGAATTATTTGATACCTATGCTTAAAATTGGTTATAAATTACTAAAGATTTGTTATAGACATTAATGCTAAATTGAGATGTAATTCTTAAACAAATATTATGATAATTTTAAAAGAGATGTTAATATGAGACTTAGTTAGTATGCTTGAAATGCTCATTTTATTTATGATTTTGGATAGGTTGAAAAGCTTGAATTACGGGTTTCGAAAGAAAGATGTGACCAAAATTTGATCATAGAAGAAATGAAGAGAAATCTTGCCTATTATGTGTAACAAAATTGTCACCTGATGATTCTATAAATTGTAAATGTAAAATTTATTATATTTTCTTTAGTAAAATTAGATAAGAATTAGAGGTATGTGATAAGGTTGGCATGCCAATTAGAAATTTAGACAGTACTTTATCTTAATGTGTATTTCCTAACTGAATGGTTCCAAGTGCTTGTTATCGGTGTTGGATTGTTGTCTTGAGATATGAATTGAATGGCTTTGAGAGCTTGATCTTGAAATAAGCTATTAACTTTATATGAAAATGGACCAAATGTTTCTGAGAACCTGATCCTCTATTGCTATCCTATTTATCTAGCTTATTGTAAATTCGTTGGATTTTACTTTGGGAAAATACAAAAAAAGAATAAATGCATGAATTAAGAAAAAGGATCTTAAATGAACATTTAAAATTTTTGTGTAAAAGCGTACTTTATGATTATTTATGTATTATATATCTTTTGATAATTTAATTTAATTGTGATATGTTTAAATTGAATTTTTCTTTCTCATGATTACTATACATGTAAATACTTTAGAATATTTTATACCATTTTTGTATAAAAATATATGTGGGAGGAAATAAAATTGGTTGAATACCACTAAGCATATAGTTTAGCATGTGGTTTATTCCCGTACATAGGTAATAAAGATTTATAAAAGGTGGTAACGATGGATCTACAACAAAGTTCAAGTCACTTGAAGAAGTAAAAGGAGACTTTAAGTGGATGTAATAAAGAGTTTACATTTTATTTTGGATATTTTACATGTATATGAATAATATGATGAAATGGAATTTTTAGGTCTATTTTTTTATTTTGTAACAAAGTTATGTGTGTGGAAAGTATTTAAATGGTTTGATAAAGAGCTTGAAGATTCTTATATTGGAGGTGTTGATTAAGAATGATGATTATAGAATTGTTATTTTTTATAGTAACACGGGGTTTATGGCAAAAATAAGGAAATTCTTGTAGTTTCAACATTTGATTATTATATGTTGTTATGATATGAAATAAATAAAAATAAATTTTATAGTTTGTATTTGAAGTCCTCTTAGCACAGGATTGGCTTGATTCATTATAGGATCGGGCATAAAGTGTTACATGCCACGTGTCACTCAATTATTAATGATGTAGGCTATGTAGCGTACATCCATCACATACATGGCAGAATAAATAGAATTTTACATAACATAAAGAATAATCTTGCCATTATTATTAGCTAAATTAATTTAGGAGATAGAACTTTTACTTAAGAAAGTTTGGTTAGCCATACACCAAAATAAGGTCATAAAATGTTCAATACATATGAGCCCTTGAGTGGCCCATGTGCAAACCCTTTAGCTTTTATAGTCCATGTGTCTACTAGATCAGCCCACCAAGTATACACATGACTTTTATAAAACATGTCACATGCCTATTGGGTCCAAATAGGACCAATTAAAAACCTTAGAGCTTTTGCACATCTTTTTTGCTCATAAAGAGAGAGAAAATCTCTTTACTCATCATACTTAGACTTTTTAGCTCAAATTCTTTTCTCCTTCATTTCAAACTCCTATTATGACATCTCATGTCATAATATACTATGCATTTTACCTTTTACCCTTTACTATAAGTGTGTAACCCCTTGGGTTTTCTATGCAATTTAGCAATACAAAATGTAATTAGAAATTCTAGTTCAATTAAGATTACTTGATTTAAACTCTTTTAAATAAATATGTCAATTCTTAACTGACATTTATATACATCTAAGTACAAGTCATTAGAGACTTATATTCAAACTGATGACTACCTAAGTTGTAGAAATTCAATGGCTTGACCTTACTCTTTTATATATAATTACCATACAGTTACTTCTTTTACCAATACTTTATCTCATTCTTAAGCATGAATTTCCATCAATTTGAACCTTAATCAATTTTTTCCTATTAAATCCAATATATGTTAAATTTTTAAGTATTTTTTTATTTCAAAAATGCCTTTTATGAATTTCATTCACTCTTTGCATTTTACTTTGGCTAAAGATTCCAAATAAGGAAACTTAACAAGATGAGTGAAATAAACTCTCCACTATTAATCATGAGTGGTAAATCATATATTGATTACTTAACTATCTTTAAATAGGTAATGTTATGCCCAATCTCTAAACTATATTCACCCCTTGATAAGGGTAAAAGTAATAGAGTCAAAGCATATCATTTGTTACTTAAGATACCTTGGTGATCTCAAGTTTAAGGATACTCACACCACTAATATGATGAGATACTTCACTGACATAGATCATTTATCCATGTGAAGTTTCTCATGATAGGTATCCAATGTACTTGTTCATCTAACAAGCATCCACATGTTAACTCTAATTATCAATGTTCATAGCTTATGAGAACTAGTGCTTGACATAGTTAAGAAGTTTAACATTTGCTACTCTATTTGTATTAACAATTTCTTATCTTATTAAAATTATGACTTGGGATCATTTGTCAAAGTAGAGCATTTGCCACTTAAGATACCTTGGTGATATCAAATCTAAAGATACTCACACCACTAATATGATGAGATACATTACTAATATAAATCATTAATCGATATGAAGTTTCTCATAATAGGTTTTCAATATACTTGTTCTTCTAGCAAACATCCATATATTAACTCTATACATCTCAATTTTCACAACTTATGAGAATGCACTACAAGAAAAAGGGTTATTAGGGACCACATATTAGTAACTAGTCAAATTTTTGGTCTTTAAAAGTATACATATAAGGACCAATTTTATATCTTTTCCCTAATTCCCAATTTCCCAATTTTAATAGGGAAAAGATATAAATTTGTCCTTAATTCCTTAAAAATCTAGTCCTTATCCTTTTTATTAGCGGGATTCGTAGGCGCCAATTAATTGACAAAATCAATCGGGAAATAAAAGAATAAATAAATGAAAAGAAATAATGGGTTTTAAGTTATAATCTCTGTATTCATTCCCTTTTCCTAAACATTTTGAAAACCTAAACCTATAAATTGCTCTATTTTTTCTTATCTCCTTTGCCATCTATAGGTATTGGGTGGTTAGATCTTAAAAGAATGCTACTTAATTTCTTAAATGGCTAGCTAAACCATCATTTTTCCCCTTCGGCTCCACTATCACTACTGCCGCCATCCCTATTGACATCGTCCTCCTCCTGTTGAGGCCATCCTCCTTTAGTGACCACTCATTTCTCTGCTTAAATTTTCTCTCTATGGTCAATTTCTCCTCTCCTTTTGCATCGTTTTGCTCACTTTATTTCAAGACTTCACTGTTTTAGAATTAAGGAAGAAAGAGTTTTGGACTCCATACTTGACACTGGGGGTTGTGGTAATAGTGGGGATTCTAGAAATTTTGGAGGCGAAGGTGGCAATGGCAGGGATGGCAGAGATGAGGGTGATAAAGAAGACAAAAATGAGTTTAGGCCAATACTCAAATTTGATGAACTGGTTAAGAAAGCTAAAATGCATGGAGTTGAGCTTGCAGCAGATATGGTGGAGGCTACCAAAGCCACTGGGATTCGTGAAATGTTTGTATATAGATATCTGGATTTGTAGGTTTTTAAGTAAAACTGATACTTTTTTATTGGATTTTTTTATTTTAATATTGAAAAAGAATGATTTAAAGCATTTTAGAAGAAAAATTTATTGCTTATTGATTAATATTTTTGCCTTTTATAAATTGCAGGGACCAGTTTAGCCATTTAGGTTTTTGATTAAGTATTGTACCCATGTTATGCAACTGAATGCCAGCTGATCCCTCCTTTCTTTTCAAAGTTGGAACTAAGGTTTGTTGATAGTAATTTATTTTATTATAACATTTTTATCTTAATGCCATTCTGATTATTTTGTCACTTCCTTTAGTTCACATGTATCTTAATGCATTTGAATTTGAATTTGAATTTGATTTTTAGTTTGTCAATATAGGGTAATTTTATAGATGCCATGCTCTTGCTGTGAACGAGTTTTAATTGTAAAATTCCATGTGAAAGTTTTTACAAGAGTGCTTATTTTTTATCACTCTATTTTTGATATGGCAGATAGTTATTGATTCTTATTGTGCAACGTTCTCTGAAGTTCAGAAAAGAGGAAAGGATTTTTGGTTTGAGTTTGAGTTGTATACAACTAATCTTTTCGTTGGCATTGTAGTTGACATTGCTTTGGTTGGTATGCTGGCACCATATGCCCGTATTGGCCAGCCATCTGTATCAAGAGGTTTATTTAGAAATATACAATAGGCTTGTGCAGCTTTTCCTAGCTAGTAATCATATTGTGTTTGCAGCTATAGATTATGTGATTTAGTACCATTCTATTGTAAAAGTTATGTTTCTTATCTGATAGTAAATTTTCTTGATGTTGAATTGCATTTGTTCTTTACACAAGGAATTGCCTCAAATTTCATTATAGTCTAATTCTCCTTGGGTAAAGTTAGCTCCCATAGCAGTGGTCAAGTTTGTGTATAATACACTAAATATTAAAATTGAGCAAAATAGAAATTTTAGCATGGCCCATTCAAATTCCAGTAGCAAGTTCCAGGTTGTGAAAATGCAATGATTAGAAACAATTATGTTCAGATTGTAGCATAAATGCAATAAGACTTGGTCTTAAAGATGTCTTGGACTGTAGTTAGCTCTCTGCCCATTAAGGAATAAAAAAATTTATTCAATGGATTTGATACTAAGACCTTTTCTTCATGGTAGCAACTGTAATCTAGCAATAAAAAAATGTAGTTCTTCTTCATTATTTGGTTACATTATCTATTTAAATCTTCAAAAAATAGTGTTATGTTGGAAAATCCTTGATATGCCCCAACAAACAGCATAATTGTATTCATGAATTTAGTACCAGGTTACCTTGATGGCATTTCTATCAATTGTATGCCTTTCCTACTTTTATTTCTCATAATTGACTGCATTGAGTATGTTTAAGAGTTCTTTAAGTTACCTTTATGGCATTTCTATCTAATACTTTGTCAGAGTCCTCTTAAGTTTTTTGGTGAATTTCGTTAGGAATAAAATTTGCCATTCTCTACTAGCAGTTTCTATAAAGTTCCTATTTTTGGTCTCATATGTGGTTCTTTGACTTGGCTGTTTTGGTACTTTAATGAGCAGTGCAAGTTAATTTAGTGGTATAACTTGGTTTGTATGACAAAAAACAAATTGGTTTTTCTATTGCCTTTTGTATGACTAGTCTAAGTTGCTTGCTGGGCAAGGAAACTAATTTCTTCTTACCCTTAAGTAGCAGTTTCTAAAAGTTAATCCTCGGAAAAACTTATCCTGCAAAAAGTTTTACGTTTGAAGCATAATGGCTCACATTTAACTAACAACTTGATATATTTTCTTTTCCAATTTTTGCAATTAGTGGATAGTTTTGTCATTAAATATTTTCTCTTCTCATGATGTTGTTTTTTATATGATTATGGAATTATCAAATTTTGAGAGTTTTGATCACCATTTTAAATATGATTCCATTGGAACTTTATTGTGTGTGCATTATCACAAAATCAAAATATGTAATTGTTCAAGTTTTACTTTTTCCATGCATTTGTAGTGAGTATACATGATTGATGTTCTTATGATATCATCTGATTTGCGAAAAAAGATGTGAATTGCTAGCAATCAATTTTTACAAATAAGTTCAATAACTATATACCAGGGCCTGTTTAACCAAATCTCCATATTTCCTTTCTGATTTTTCATTCTTCAGTTATAAGCTATGGTTTAGTTGCTATTGGCATAGAATAACCCTTGGTAGCTTTTATGATATCCTTGTATATGTTTTTAGTTACATATTCAATGTGTTTAACTTTATATTTCAATAATGCAGCCCAAATATTTCCCTTTTGTTTTGCTCAATTCTTCCTTTGCCCCAATATTTCATTATATAACTTTTGCCTTTTGGATTATGTTACCATTTTAGCCTAATGTAGAAATGGTTAGATGTGTAGAATTCAAATATCATTGCCTAAACTTTCTTTTTCTCTACCATTAGGCTTAGAATTAGTTATCTATGAAGCATTATAATTCAAATGGCTCTATGATTTAAGACCTTTAATTATAAGTGATTGGAGCATAGAGAAATAGTTTGTTAGCCTTTAAGGGGAGGGTTCTTGAAGGTCCAACTAATTTGTTCTAGAGTGTTGTGATCAATGCTTCTACACCATTAGAGAATAATACCAAGGCTAGGAACTTTAAAACCTTGTCTAAGATTATAAAACCATAGCCTGGATTACCTAATAAAGAAAAAATAAAAAAAACCAGGTTTAATAGGACCAATCTTTAGTGTCATATGAAAATGTTAAATGTTTCTTTAGTCTTTGACATTTAAACTTCAATTGTCGCAAAATAAGCAAAATTATGCCCCTATTAAAGTGCTTGTTTGGTAGCTACTGTGCAAGTAGCAGGTTTAAGCATTTCATAATCATTAATCATGTTTGTTGTGCTATTTTTGATGCAAAATCTCTATTGTTTGTTAGGCTAGATGTATAATATCACAAACTTTTAAAAATAAAAAACAAGAGAATAGAAAAAAAAGAAGGAAAAGAGCTTTATGTTCACATATGTGTGCTGATGCATCATGAAAATATATGGCCATGTAAGTGTTGTGTTTGTACATTTACATCTAACAATCTTTATCTTTTTTTTTTTGAAACTTATGGGCTTATATGACAGTTTATTCAACCTTCAGGATTTTAAAATCACATGGTCTAATTCACATATTAGGCAAATTGATATAAGCAGAGCGATCCAGCTCATTATTGACCAAAATTTAGGTTTATTTTATTATTCTTATTAGTTTAATTTAATTAATTTAGTTCAATTCATTCTATCTAATAAGTGCATATTGTTTTGAACTCTTGAAACATAACATAACATAACATAACATAACATAACATAACATAACATAACATAACATAGTAGTAGAAACTCAAGCTTGGCCTTTGATCCTAGACAATTTTGTCGACTGGATGAAAGAAAACCATAGGTAGTTTCAGCAATTACTTGGATAATTTGGTGATTGCATTTTGAGTAAAATTCTGATAACTGATAATCTTTTCTTTTCCCCCTTAAATCTCATTTGGGCTTATTTCTTAAATTCAATTAATTACTTGCACATTATAATAGAGTAAACAAAAATTCTAAATGATATGAGATTGGTTGATGTGTAAGCAGGGATATTCCAAGACCTAAACAAATGGAGTAGTTACTTGCAAACCAATAGCAGTTTTTGGCCAAAGAATGTCGGCAAAGAGGGACTGCATTTAGGCTTAGGGTATATTACTGCAACAATATTAGCTAGGAGCTAACTCTATATTTGGTAGGAAATTGTAAAGATTTATTTTGTTAGTTATTAATTTTAGGGAAATGGGTTGTATAAACAATACTTTGTTTTATATATTGGTTTTTTTTATGTTAACTCTATATTTGTAATGAATTCATTACAAATTATATATATATATATATATATATATATATATATATATATATATATATATATATATATATATATATATATATATATATGAAAGTATAAGATTATTATTTATATTTGTATCTATCATATAAGAATTTTGTAATATAATTAAATTTACAATATTAGAAAATTAGTTTTTGTTAGACTTTTAATGACAATTTTTGGAGACTTTTAGTTACAATTTCTGGTCCTTAAAAACTAAATAAATCACATAACTTACTTATTAGGGACAAGAAATTCGATCCTTTATAATTTTTAGGAACAAGATTTTTGGTCCTTAAAAGCTTGGTCATACATCTGATATTCTTCATTAGGGACTAGAAATTCGGTCCTTAATACTTTTTAGAGACCAGATTTCGATCCTTAAAAGCATGATTAGTCAAGTGATGGTGCTTAATAAGGACTAGAAATCTGGTACTTAATACTTTTTAGGGAACAGAATATTTCTAGTCCTTAAAACTTTTAAAGTCCAGTTGTAAAATCTGATCCTTGTTAGTTATTAACGGTAAAGCCTTTAAGGACTAGTTGAGGATTAGATTTTTGGTCCTTATTGACCTTTAAGGACCAGTTTTGCACTTTTAAGAACCATAATTTTGATTCTTAAAAGTCATTTTTCTTGTAGTGATGAGTGCTTGATCTAGTCAAGAAATTTAATATGTGCTAGTTTATCCATATTAATAATGTTTTGTCTTATTATATGACTAGGGATCATTTGGGTATCAATACAATTGCATACAATAGAAATCTCATTATCATGAACTCTTTTGCAATTTTCTTTGTACTGTATTTATATACGTAGAACTTCACTAAATGGTTTAAATCATAAATAAATAAATAAATGCAAGAAACATAAATGCTATATAATAATAAAGAATGCCTTTATTATTCATAAATGAATTAATATACATGTAATAAGTCCCTATTGCATAGGCGCTTTAGGGCATGTTATTAACAAATGCACCTATTCAAATTTAAAATTTAGGCCCAAAATTTGAATTGTGGAGTTCCTGATTAAAGAACTTTCTCTTTCAAGTTTTAACCCCTGGCCAATTACCAGATCGATTCTTACAGGAAGAACATTTTTTCCTTAAAATCTGAATACCTTACCAGTTATTCTACACAAGTGGAAAAACTAATGATAAACCCAAATTTATCATTCTACACGAGTGGGCTTTGAAATGGGTAGCCCAAAGTGCAATCCTACTCCTTGAAATATTAACTTTTAACTCAACTCCGGTTCGAATTCTATTATTATTAAGTAGGGTAAGTTTAAGGTTACCTAGATAAACAAAGTACCTACTTAAACAGTAATTTTCTCATTTTGAAATTTTTTTCTCTCTAAGCATTTTATTATTATTTCACAGATTTTATTTAACTATCGGAAACTGCTGTCTAGTAAATTTCAATCCATCATTTGTGGTGCTTTCAGATATTAAAAGACTTTTTAGTTTTCGTGGCACCCGGTAAGCTTCACCATCTCAGTATTAACCTTTATGATAATTATTTATGACAACTGACAAAGGATAATTTTTGTTTTTCTTTTTCCTTTTCTTTTTTTTTTTTTTTTCACGCTGTGTGGAAAGCCATAAAAGCTGTTCAAAAGTTGTTGCTTCCTTGGCATATGTGCCCAAGTTTAAATGTTTTATTTTTTAATCACTTATTTCTTTCTGACATTTTTTCATTTTCTGGGGTGGCCAATGACCAGCTTTTTGGCGGAACTTTTTTTTTTTTTAACAATGTATTTTCAAAAATTATTTATAAATTTAAAGTAAATCGAAAACTATTTATTAATTTAGAATATGAATATAAAATTGCTGTCATATATAGTAATTTTGTCAAAAAAAATTAATAAAAATACAAAAATTATTGTTCTAAAACTGCTGAAAGATACAGCAGTTAGCGATTTCAGACTTTAAAATTGTTGTACTTTTTAATAATTTTCATACATTAATTATTAAATTAATAAATTTTTAATATAATTTAATTTATTTTTTAATTTAATTTTTTTTAATAAAATAAAATATAATTAAATTTAATAATTTAATTTTAATTATGTGATTTAATAATAAATTTAATTTAATCAATGTATTTTTTTTTGTTATTGTTAAAATAATTGATTGATTGACTTGTCAAATTTGAATAATAATAAATTCAAAATGTCCCTGAAAAGCCGGCGCAACCAACATTTCACATTTGTTACGGCCACATTTGTTAAGGCACTATCAACGCCCTTAATTCCAAGCCAACCCTTTTTCCTTAATTATTTTATTTATATATGTATATGTAAATAGGGTGTGATTAATTAATTAGCTTTAATTACATTACATTTAATCAATTTTAATTTTAATTTTATATAATTTAATTAATTTTAATTTTATTTAAAATTAAATTTAATAATTTAATTTTAATTATATAATTTAATATTAAATTTAAGTCTATTTATTATTTTTTAATTCTAATAAAAATAATAAAGTGTCAAATAAAAAAATTATAATTCTACCCTCATTATCTAATTATTAAGACTTTATATTACAGTTTAAGAATATAAAATTATTAAAGATGTAATTAAATAAATAATAAAAAAAGAATTTCCTAAAAAGAAATAATTAAGTAAAACCAGTACACTGCTCAATACTCAATTTTTAAGATATAATCTTTTTTTTTCTTTTTTTCGCTTTAATTGGTTTATTAAAAAAGGGTAGCATAAATGTCCAAATCCAACCATTTCTTTTATTAAGACCTTATATTACAGTTTAAGCATATCAAATTACTAAAGATGTAATTAAATAAATAATAAAAAAAAAGAATTTCAACTTTACTCTACAACTTATATCAAATTATTTTAGCCTAAAAAAATTTGCTATTTCTACTTCCATTTGTTATCTATAAAGGGACTAACGGTAATTATTTAATTAATAAAAAATGGCTCAAATTGTAATTCTGACCAAATACAAGGCCAAATCCATAAATATGTTGATGTTGTTCAAGCATTGCAAGGAATCTCTAACGGGTCGAAATTTTCGGTATTTGATTCCATTTGGTTCTAATAAGGAAAATTTGGATAATTGTTATATGAATTTGAAATGTATTTAAATATTAATATTATTATTTTTCTTTAAAAAATGATTTTTTATTAATTAAATAATTACTATTAGTCCCTTTATAGATAAAAAATGGAAGTAGAAATAGCAAATTTTTTGAGACTAAAAAATTCGTATTCTTTTACGTATTTGATTTAAAAATAACAATACTATAAAATATTTAGATAAAAATATTCTGAAATAAGATATAATTAATGAAAATTTATTAACGTTCGGTTTCTGCACTGTTTTATCTGGATCATAGAGATGACCTTAGTCCGGAGAACTTTGCATTCTGGATTAATTAATTCGTGATTTTGTATACTTGATGGCCTTTTAGTTGGATGTAGAATTATTTCATTGTAGGAATTTCCTTTAGGAGTGTAAAATGCTGTCATAACTGCAATATACGTTGGTTATATTATACTTGGACTTCTTGTAAGTTCAAGTCAAATGATCAAACGGCCCATGTTCAAATTCAAACTCTTTTTTTTTTTTTGTCAAACTTTAAACTGTGACTTTCAACGATTTCAGAACGATAATTTCCGTGCCTCCATCAATTTTCTTATACAATTACTATACGTGGCAGTGATTTTGTACCCACACCATAAATTAATAAATAATTTTTGACACACCCTAAATTTATAAATAATTTTTAAAAATATATTATTAAAAAAGTCCCCTTTTTGGCCACTGTTTACACAGACGAGTAAACTAAAAAATAGAAATAAAACAAACATCTATATATGTATCCTTGTGTGAGCTTTAAAGTTTTATTTACGGCTTTTTCTTTCAAAATAAAAATGCCTTTTATATTTTTATAGACTATTAAAATACCTCTTTCATTTATTTTATAGCAAAAATATTTCTATAATAAAAATTGATACAAAAATACATATTTAAGTAAATTTTTTAACTGCAAACTGTCAATATTGATATGGTATTACAGCATTATTAACACATAATAAAATGTGTATTTTTTAATTATTTTTTCAATTTTATCTACTAAAATTTATATATTTATTTGATATAATATGATATTAATGTAGCATATCTTGCTATGTATAAATATTACTTTAGTGTCATATTAGCACCATTTCAATACCATTAATTTAAAATTAATAAAAATTACTTATAAAAATATTTTTATATCCATTTTTATTATATTATGAATATTTTATTTTAAAATAAAAAATAAAAGCATTTTAGTACATGGAGAAAAAGTATCATACATTGCGTACTTTTTTCCCACATAAAATCTTTAGTGGTAGATTTTGGGCCACTTTTGCCTTTTTGCTTGTCTAATTTCACTGCGAGATTTTTGGTTTTTTTATTCTCTTTAATGCTATTTAAAGGCAGCTTATTATTTTTATTATTATTATTTTTTTTGCTGCTGTAGACATTAAAATGCTAAAGATTTTCAGTTAAATTGACATCTCTCTGGTTTCTTTTTATTTGTTATTAAATGGAATATGATGCTTGTCTTTTTCTCTTTTACACTTTGAAGAGAATCTCCTGTTTTTATTCTCTGAAAGATTTTTGTTTTGTTCAACAAGAATAAATAATAATAATGATCTCATTCTAATAGTAAGCTGATTTTTAATAAGTTGCAATTATTATATGCTATCGATTTAAGATTTCTATTAGGTTTAAAAATGGTGTCCTTTTGTAAAAACAAAAAAAAAAATCCTTCTTACTTTTGTGTGAGTTATAAAAAAATAAAAAGACAATATTTTTTGAATTTTTTTTAATTCCCTATTGTACTGCATTCAGACACTAATGACAAAAATATCAAGTTTGCAAGTTTAATAAATTAGCTAATATTCAATCGTAACAACCAAACTAAGGTTTAAAGTATTATACGCGAGATTGCCTTTGATATCGTAGATATTGATACACAATACAAGAAATTGTCAGAGGGAATAACTTGTGATTCAAACGATTAAAATTTGATTAATTTATTAATTAATCAAAATTTAAATTTTACATTCTTTAGTCTCAAATAATGTAATTATAAATAATAATTGTGGATTTTACGGAATAGAAGTCTATTTTCAAGAAAAAAAATATAGTATAAGTTTGTTTTTATTTAATATATAAATCAGTCAATCATGAGTATATGAAATAATTTAACTCCCAGTGTGCAATGAATAAGATAGATATTTTTGTTTTTTTGACAAAATTGAGATAGATTAATTGAAAACTAAATTGCTTTTTTATATATATATTTTTGGTAGGTTAAACTATTTTTATTTTATTTGATTGGCTAAAAGGTATAATCAGGTCAAACACCAAAAGTTTAATTATTTTTTCAGGTTATTTTTCCATTAAATGTGTATTTTTCATTAAATTATAGACATTCATTTAACTATCAAGCTACTTCTTTTTAAAGGTCATTCTATGTGAGCATTTTTTGTAAAACTTTTTTATAATACATTTTTGAAAGTAGAAAATTGTGAAAATTGAATTCTAATTTAAGAAAAACATAAATAGATTGATAATCATTTAAATTATAGGTGATTTTCAAATATTTTCTTATTTTAGTATAATATATTTAGTAAATAAACTTTTACTGGGATTTCTAGTGTAGATCAATACAAGTTAATTGTAATTTATAAGTATAATCAATAATATATTGTTTTTTAAAATTAATTAGAAAAAAAAATAGAGGAATTGATATCACAAGAAAGAAAAAATTGGAGTGATAGGACCACAATATCAGCTTGCAGTTACATTATTCTCTTTAACATAAACCAAACAGAAGCAATCTCTGAACCTGTTCTGACCTTTCTTTTTTCACATCCTTCACAACAAAGACAAGCTTTTGTCTCCCATTTTTTTATTATTTTATTTTATCTTTTTTACTGCTCTCTCTTAAATAATCAAAGTGCACTCCTCCTTTTTTATTTTTTTTGAATTTTTTATTGGAATCTGTATTTTGAGACGCCTTTAGATTTTAAATTCTATTTCCTTTTATTAAATTATCCTTTTTCTTTTAAATTTCTCTGTGCACATAATAATGAATTGAAAAATTACTTTTAATTAATTAATCAATTAATATTGGGTTGAGATCAATAACAATTAATTAACACATAATTACACACAAAAATAAAAAAGGTAAGAAATTAACACAAAATCCTTTTTAAAAACAAGAGTTATATAAAATATTTTTGTTGTATATATAGCAACATGATTCCACCTAAAGGTGCATGGCTTAATAACTATATACTTGAATTCAAAAATCATTTGATTTGATAATCATAACTGATTAAAAATGTTAAAGAATTTAAATTTGATTTTTTTAGTGATATTTAAAGTATAATTAGACATTACATTTTTTTAATAAAAATGACATATTTCATAATTAGATAATTCATAACTAGCATCAATTAAAACTCAATCCAAATAACTTGAAAAATGAATGCTTGATTCTTGTTACATTGGTATTTTAGGCATTAAATGTTCCTAGTCCAAAGTCCAAATCGGGCCTAGTCCCATTCCTAGAATCCGGTCGGACTAAGGGACATAGAGACACACAATTGTCTCATCTTTCAACTAGACTAGCTAACTTGATAGAATCTCATCCTGTCATAGCATCTGACATGAACCGCCTACCTGTCATAGTCGGTATATCAACTATGGCAGACTACCAATAGGTATTTAAATGCCTTGATACTTGGTGCCAAACATACATTATAGATAGCTTCACTCTTGAGGGCTCCAGGTAATGCCATTCAAGACCTTCTCACTCTACAATTTCTCTCTTTAAGAGTCTACTAACTTAAGCATTGGAGTACTTATCCCAGTCTGACTAGGCACTTTTTCTTATAGGTTTCATTTGGTAAGCTAATTCGATCGGATTCTCTATTCTCTTACTCTTATTCTCTATTTGGATATTCTCTGTAATATCATTTGGTGCTTTCATTAAGAGTAATGGGAGATTCACAAAGACAATCCATGCATTCAAGATTTAGAGCTGAAGATCGCTCTAATGATGATAACAGAAGGCCCAAGTCTATTGTGAGGAAAGATGATGCAGATAGATCCCTTCCTAGATCCATTGCTTGCAAAAACTTCATGAGGGCCTTTAATGAAAAGTTCATAGCCCAACTTGATTTTACCCCCATTGTTATGAAGGATTTGAAAATGATCCATAGAGAATTTGGAAGAAGCATCATGTGGTTTACTGAAAAGGGCAAGCTACTTGAAATCTCCATAAGAGAATTAAAAGGTGAAAGTGCAAGGAGGGATGCGAGAAGATGTAGGAACATAGGGTTGCGAATCAGGGACCTCGATGAAGAGCTTAAGTCTAGCATGTAATCCGAAATGCAAGAAATTGATAGAAGGGATAAGGGAAAGGCATAGACATTGTTAATAGATAAGAGCTATTCCTCCAAAAATGTTCCAACCTATACCACGAAGTGATCTCCCTCACCCTTTACCAACTTGGAAAAATGATTTGGGATACATATGAACTCTTAAGAGGAGGCTGACCAAAAAAAGCAAAGAGGAAGGTGATGGCTCTATGACTGACCGAAACGAGAAGTGATTCCTGTAGCAAATTAAAAAATTTGATCTAGGACATCTTAAGAAGTTAATATTCGATGGTGACACTGTTTTACTATTCAACCAGGAAATCCAAGAGACTAAGCTTTCAAACAGATTTAAGGAGTTCAAAATGCCCAGGTACACTAGTAAATCTACCCTAAATGCCATATTTTTGAATAATTTAAACACAAATACAGATGTATTCCTTTGATGATAAAATTTTTTATTGGGTATTTCCCACAATATTATTAGGTGATGATTTGGATTAGTTTCATTATCTCCCTCTAGAATTAATCCACTGCTTTAAGCAGCTCCACAATCTATTCACTATAAGGTTTATTGTACAGATCTGGACTCTCAAAACTAGTAATGATTTGTGTAACCTAGTGTGAGGGCTACATGAAACCTTAAGTAGCTACATTTATAAATTCTAGAGCTTAGCCTCTAAAATAAAGAATTTACATCCCGAGGTAGCCACAAATGCCCTAGCATAAAGCATAATAAGCGTCCAACTATTTAAATCCATCATTACTTGGCCACTGATAGATTTTGCTAACCTAATGGATAAGGGTGATTTATACATTTAGCTAGACGATGCTTTAAGACCCAGAGGGCACATAAACTCAATAGTTAAAAGGATACAGCCCTATGGATGGCGAGATGCAAAAGGGAAAAGCCTTGAAAGAGCAAGTTCCTTGAGGAATCAAAGGAAAAGGAAAGAAATTGAACATGTTAGGTTTGATTACCATGTTAATAATCTAGCCAAAACCTATACTTCACTCAATTCTTCTCCTACTAAGATCCTAATATGGATCAAAGAGAAATATAACAAATTGCATTGGTTGAAGAAAATATCCGATCGAATGTATGCTCGAAGAGACAAAAGTAAGTATTTCAAATTCCACAGGGATGTTGGTCACCCCATAGATGATTGTAATGCTTTGAATGAAGAAATTAAGAGACTGATATAGAAAAGATGTTTAAAAGGATTCATGGGCTCAATGCCAACAAACTTGTGCAAACCACCACTTCAAAATAATGGCAGATCAAATTCTGATAATGACAAAGAAAGGAGAAATCCTAAAGATACCGATCAACAGAGGCAAAGGCTAAAGGTCATCAACATGTTTGCGGGTGGTTCATCTTATGGAGAAGATTTTTCAAAGAGGATCTCAGTAAAATCTAAGAAGTTACCATCAATTTCTATCTCCCCTAAAGATACTGATAACTTAAAATTCTCACATAAAAATGACTTAGTAGTGTAAGCTGTAATCATTAATTTCTTTGTCAAAAGAGTCTTTGTAGATAATAGAAGTGAATTAAATGTCCTTATCTTAGAAGCATACAGGAAAATGAACTTGCCATTTAGAGAGCTAAAGCTTATTACCATCCTATTGATCAGACTTAACAATGCCACTGTCCCGATAGCCATATCTATAGAAGATTTATTGAACTCTTCGTAGATCTAGAAGACAAAGTAGTGATCTATATGTGCAAGAATTTATTCATAATGATGAACATGAAGTTTGCATACAATTCCATTTTTAGGAGACTATTGCTATTCCAGAGTAGGGTTGTCACTAGCATAAGACACATGTTGATGAAAATTCTCACTAAAAATGGAGTGGTAATCTTGAGAGGAAACTCAAAAGCCTCGAGAGAAGCCTAAGTTGCTATAATAAAAGAAGCAAATTAAGCTTATGTAGTGTAGCTTGGGTTAGAAAGGGAATAAGAGGTTGACTAGCGTAAAATAAACCTTGAAGGTGATCTCATCACCAAAGAATTGTTCGATGAAAAGAAGGTGTAGATTGGATCGAGCATGTCCAAAGAGGTGGAGGAAAGAGTGATGCAAGTCCTAATAATCAACCAAGCTTCTTTTGCTTAGAAGCCAGAAGATATCTCGGGCATAGATCCGAAGGCGATTACTCATAAATTGAATGTTGATCCAAACCATATACCCGTTAAACAAAAGTTAAGAAGAGATGCCCCCGATTGAAAAAAAAATTCATTTTTAAAGAGATCGGTCATTTGTTGAAAGCAGGAACAATTAGAGAAGTCCAATAACTTGAATGGCTTGCTAATATAGTTTTGGTTAAAAAGAAAAATGGAAAGTTAAGGATGTGTGTGGATTTCACCGACCTCAACAAAACTTGCCTAAAAGACGGTTACCTATTTCCAAGCATTGATCAACTTATGGATGTCACTGCTTGCCATGCCATCTACTCTTTACTCAATGCTTATACAAGATATCATCAAATCTTGATGTGGTTGCTTGACTATGAGAAGGTGAGTTTCATCATAGATGATGGCACATTTTGTTACAAAGTCATATCGATCAAATTGAAGAATGCAAAAGCAACATACTAGCATTTGATGAATAAAAATTTTAAAAACAAATTGGATAAAACATGGAAGTATATGTCGATGACATGATTGTAAAAAGTAACAGCCCAGAAGAGTGCCCAGATGATCTGATAAAGGTGTTCACCACTCTCAATCAATTTTATATGAAATTGAATATTGAAAAAGGCATATTTGGAGTCCTCTTAGGGAAATTTTTGGGTTTCTTGGTATCTTAAAGAGGAGGGGGATATAGGCTAGCCCTAAGAAATTCAAAGGAATAATGGATATACAACCCCTAAGCAATGTGAAAGATGTTTACAAACTGAATGGAAAAATTACAGTGTTAGGTAGATTCATTTCATCCTTTGTCAAACCATGCATGCCCTTCTTTAAAAAAATTGAGAAAAAGCAATGTCTTTACTTAGGGTGAAAATTGCCAAAAAGCTTTTAAAGAACTTAAGCAATTTCTTGCCAATCCACCATTATTGAGTTAATCGGTTCCTGGAGAAAAAATTTACTTATATCTATCAACCTCTAGAGAGGCAATGGCTACAATATTGATCACAATAAAAGGAACTCAATAGTGCCAATTTATTATGTCATCCAAGTGTTGAAAGGATCAAAATTGAAGAAAAGTCTGATAGAGTAATCGATTATTGCACTTATGATATCCACTAGAAAACTAAGATGGTACTTTAAGGCATACATCATCATCGTCTAATCTGATTAACTACTCAGAAAAATCCTTCAAATGTCTGACTTGGAGGGAAAATGGTAGGATAGGCCATCAAATTGCAATTTTTTGATGCGAGATATGATCCTAAAATTCCAATCAAAGCATAGGAGAGCACAAAGATGAAGAACCTAAGGAAATTTCTTGGGAGATGATTATTGATAGGGCTTCCAGCAGCAGGAGATGAGGTGTTGGAATAGTCATCAAAGGCCTCCTAAGTATAATAATCAGATATGCAATAAAATTGAATTTTAAACCCTCTAATAATATTCCAAAGTATGAGGCACTTCTCCAAAGTCTAAGGTTGATCAAGTTTGTCCAACCAAAAATCCTCAAGATCAAGAGTGACTCTTAGCTTGTAACAAGCCAGATGCTTAGAAATGTTGAAGTAAAAAAGTAAAACATGAAGAAATATCTAATGAAATTCAAGGTATCTTTCAAAAGGTTAGAAGATGGAGGTATGACTTGGAGTTTGGAGAAAGTACTGAAAGAGGAAACAATAATAGCTAATTTGCTTGCCAAATTGGTAGCTTTAGATCAACACATCATCAAAGAAAACATAATATCCAAGGAGCGATGTTGACCTTCCTTCGAGGAGTTAGAAGTGATGGAAATAGACTAAGAAAAAGAGACTTGGATAACCCTAATCACTTGATAACTTTGATCGGGAGAAAAGCCCTTAATTATTTTATAATTAGCAACAAACTCTAAAAAAAGTCATTTAGCCATCCATGGCTCAAATGTGTCTTAAGGGAAGAAAGAGATTACATCATCCAAGAAATCTATGAAGGAATATGTGGAGCCTATAAAGTTAGCAGAGCAATCACAAGGAAAGTCCTGCAAACAGAATATTTTTGGTTGAACATCTTTAAAGATACCTAGGATAGAGTCAAGCAATGCCAAAAATGCTAGATTCATGAAAGAATTATAAGATAACCAGCTACAGAGCAATGCTTGATCGGGATATCTTGGCCATTTGACCAATGAGGCTTAGAGATTTAGGTTTCTTTCCCAAAAGGGAAATAACAAATGAAATTCCTTGTCATGTGATAACTCCAAATTATACCTATATTTATGTGTGTTTTAATTATTTTTTTAAGTTTAATTAGTGTGTAATTTATATTTTTTATATTTAATTATTTGTGAATTGGAATTATGGGTTTTGGCACTTATTTATGTTGATTTTTTAGATTTTGAAGATCAACCCGACTGAGATGAAAGGTGACTTAGTTAGGTTATTGGTAGATAGCAGATGTAGTCTAGAAGCTTTAGCCCTGGTTGAGATGAATTGTGTCTAGGCCGAGTCACTTATAACTTTTAGAATAGAGGCTATTAACTCGGCTGAGATGGAAAGTGTCTCAGCCGAGTTGAGTTAGAATTTTTCATGAAATTAGAAGTATTTTAGCAGTAGATGGACACTTGGGTGGCAGCTGGACACTGATATTTTAGGTGTTTTTAGTTAGTTTTCATAGGAATTCATCAGTTAGTCTATTTTGTTATAAGTTTTAGCTAAGTTTTCATTCAAGTAACAGTTAGGTAATTAGAGATTTACACTTAGGGTTAATTTCAAGTTTTCTTCTTCTGGTTCAAGAGCTAGAGATTGAAGATATTAGAGTTAATTCATGAGCATAGTATCTGGTTTTTCATTCGTTTTTTCAATTTACAATATGAATAGTGATTAGTTTCTTCTTTTGTTGAGGGATTATTAAATCCTCATTTTTCTATTATTATGACTCTCAATTGAGCTTAATTTAATGCAAGTTCTGTTATTTCATTATTCCTTTGCTTATCTATATTTTTTTTATTATATTTGAATTTGTATTATGGATCAAATAGAGGATTGGATTTGAATCTGAATGTTGATCATTAATATACATGCCTTTTTTCTAATATTATTGTGTTTCATAATTTCTTATGTATTGAAAATTTGAGATAAGAGATTATGATCAAAAGTGTTGTTAGGTTAAAGATATTTGAATAATGAATAGATTGAAGTCGGATGTTCTGAAAAGAGATGCAATTAAGGTCTAGGAAATTAAAATCATGATTGATGCTAGTTTTTAAATTATTTCTAATTGAAGAGTTTAATTACCTAGATGGCATTCTGAATAAAGGGCGTGGATTTAGTTCAATTTTTCCATAATAAATTTATGTTATCTTTGAGTAAAGTCTATTTTAGTGCGAAGAGAGAAGGACAATCCTTAGCAAAAAAGTTTTAGTAATTGATTTTTATCATTAAATTTGTTAAATTATGTTTTAATTAATTTTATACTTTACTTTCTATTTTCAATTTGTCTAAATATTTAATTAATTTAGTTTAATCTAAAATTACAATAAAATCTTGGATTTCTTTTGCATAATTTCTACTTTTAAAAATCTAACTTTCTCAATCCCTTGGGTACAATATTTGAGGGTTTTAAATCTATTTTCCTATATTACTGGCCAATTTAGTACACTTCTCAGACACTGATTAAGTTTTCGGCATTGTTGCCGAGGAATGATGTACCAGATAGATTTTGTTTGTGGATATTGTGTGTATTATTTTTCTTATTCTTTTATTTATTTCTTTATTCATTCTTTTCAAGTGTCAATAGTGCATGAGAAAAACTAATCCAATCATACCAATTGGCCCTGAAATTGAGAGGATGCTTCATCAACGGAGAAGACAACAATGAGCAAATATGAATATGCAAGTTAATCCACCTCTTGATAACCAATCATTGTTTAGAGGATAAGAGGTTCCAAATCAAGTTCAATTAAACCCAATCAGAGTTCAAGAAAATGTAATGAGACATAGGACAATTCAAGAGTATGCCACTTTAAGGTGGAATGAAGAGCACATAACTATTCTGCTACCTCAAAATAATCACTTTGAGCTGAAGCTAGCCATGATTATAATGCTGTAAAAGAACCAATTTTTGAGATCAGATATTTATTATCTGGCTCAACATTTAGACATGTTTTGGAGATAAGTGACACTATAAAAATTTAAAGAGTCTCCATGGATGCCATTAGATTGAAGCTATTTCCTTTCACTTTATCAAAAAAGCAAGGGATTGGTTATAGATTCTACCAATTCAATCCTTCAGGTCTTGGAAGCAGATGCAAGAAAAATTTTTAGTGAGGTTCTTTCCTCTTACTAAGACTGCAGACATTAGAAACAACATATACAACTTCCAACAACTTTATGAGGAACCATTTCACAAGGCTTGGGAGACTTTTAAAGAGCTATACCTACCACAAGATGGCAATGCACCAGTTGATGGTTACCTTTTATGTAGGTGTCAATCAGACAACGAGATCTCTCTTGGATGTAGCCTCAGGGGGAAGCTTCATGAAAAAGTTTTAGAGGAGGCTTTCTTATTGTTAAATAAGATGGTTATGAATGGTCAGCACAAGGGCCATGAATAAGAGGGAAGGTGTTCATAATATGGATAAAGTAGCTATGCTCAAAGCTTAAATGGAACTCCTCAAGAAAGAACTTAGTAGTGATGTGAATGTGTAGGTTATGATGGAGGGAATGTAGTGAGTGAGCCCAAGGCGAATGATACTTATAGTCAAGGGAGTAGGGATGTGAATGCAATCCATGACTTCAAGAGAAATGACCCTTATAGTAATCAATATAATTCGGGTTGGAGAAATCACCTAAATATTTCATGGAGGGATGGAAACCAAGCATCATCTTCTAAGAACCAAGTGGGAACTCCCTTCAAACAAAACACAACTCACCAAGGTAACCAAAATCTAACTTACTATCAGACCTACCAACCCCTATAAGCCCCTCTAAATTTCCAAGCACCTTATCAACCTCCGTAAGCACATCAAAACTTTCAACCACCTAGTTTTCAAGCAAGATTGCCACCACCTCAAGAGAAAAAGCCAAGTATAGAGGAGATGATTGCTAGTTTCATGACTAGTCAAACATAATTTATGTTTAACCAATACTCAAGGTGGAAAGCCTAAGAACAATAAAACCGAAATCAAGATGCTTCTATGAGGAATCTTGAAACTCAATTGGGGCAGTTAGCTAACTCTTTGAAAAGTAAATCACAGGGGACTTTCCATCTACTGTAGATAGAAATCCAAAGGAAAAAGCAAAGGTGATCTCATTATGAAGTGGTAAACAGTTAGAAAAAGCACAATCAAGTAAGTCTCCTTTAGTTGAGGTGGAGCTGACAACACAGGTAAGTAATTCTAACTCTAAAGTTATTGATGATGTGCAACCCTCTAAGGATAAAGGTAAAGCCATTTTGAATTCAAATGCTACTGTAGTTGATGAATCTAGTTCACCTTTTCCTTCATTAGCTAGGAAAGAGAAAAATAATGAGCTATTAGAGAAATTCTTGAACATATTTAAGAAATTGCATGTTAACATATAGTTTGTTGAAGCTTTGCTTCATATGCCTAAGTATGCAAAATTTATGAAAGAATTATACTCAAATAAAAAGAAGCTAGAGGAAGTAGGAATGGTCCAATTTTTGAAAAGTTGTAATGCTTTGATTACTAATAAAATTCCTAAGAAGTTAGAAGATCTAGGTAGTTTTACATTGCCTTGTAAGTTAGGGGATAATTTTGTTGGTAATGCCTTATGTGATCTTGGAGCGAGCATAAATCTAATGCCCTATTCAATTTGTAGGAAGTTGAATTTAGGTGATATTAAGGAAACTCCCATGACACTTTAACTAGTGGATAGATCAGTGAAAGAGCAAAAGGAATCATTGAGGACTTGCCAGTGAAAGTAGGAAATTTTATATTTCCGGTGGACTTCATAGTCATGGAGATGGGGGAAGATAAGAAGGTGCCGCTCATAATGGGAAGACCATTTTTGAACACTATAAGGGCCTTGATTGATGTATATGGACAAATAGTAACCCTCCAGTTTAGTGACTTGGCTGAGTCAAATCCCATCTCAACCAGGTTGCATTCAAACACTTAAAATTTTCAATTTCCCCCTTTTAGTTGTTACTTCCTAGTTTCTCTTTTCCATCATTTTCTCTTAATAGTCATCCTTCATCTCCAGTAATCTTCAATCAATTAAGTACCTCTCCTCATTTTTTCTTCCATTTTTATGCAATTAAATTTTCTCTTATTTCTTCATTGCCTATTCTTAATTTAGTTTGTCTCTATTCTTATATTTATATTTGATAAACCAGGGTTAAATATTGCATGTTTGCCTTTTATTTTCTTTTTCTTTTCATTATTAGGGAGTATTTTGATGCTATGCATGGTCACTACGTGTTTTAAATTGCTTATTGAGTATATACATTTTGTTAATTTGCATACATAAAGGCTTCTTCATTAGTGCACATAACATGTTCGATAAAACACCGCAATGAATTTTGACTTCTGATTTTTGCATGTTTATCAATTTGTCTTGCTTCAATCATTTGTAGTTAACCTAGTTATCATTATTTTACTTTGTTGAGATAAATCTAATTGGTGATTAATTGTTCCATACAATGGATAAACCTCAAATTGGAGAATGCTTACACTATTATTCACCTTTGGTGTCTTTATCTGTGCATCACTTCCATTACATAGGCAGTTATGTCCTTAGTGTTGTCATGTTTTATGAGATATTATGCTTGTCAGACATGTATGATTGGTAATCCACCAATTGTATTATTCTTCGGAGCTTATAGTTTTTTCATTGCCTTTAGATTTATTAGCATATTCTTACATTTGCAATTTTAGTCATACTTTTTATGCTTTGTTGACGAATGATTTGGTTGACCTTCATTATTGTGCATATTATTCAAGCACTGTTTTTGATATTTACAAGCTAATTGTGTGCTTATTTTGTAGTGGCACTTAAGCACTCAAGAAATCAGGTAGGTTACAGTTCATCCCCATTTCAAATGCCAAGTTACGTGGATTAGAGGTTGCACATGTGACACCCTAATTCCGAGCTTGGGTATTCTATTGACGGTGACTTATTAATGGTATTAGTGTGTATACTTAATCCATTTATTTATCAATTAATGATAGTCATGATTTTACTTAATGATAACTTATAGATTTAATTGTGATGAAATGTTACTATTCGCTTGGTAGAAATTTTATAGCATAACGACTTATAAGTCATGCTATCCAAACCTACAAATTGGCAAAATTACACTATTAAAAGACAACCTTAACCTCCAATACTCCAGTAACAATCACAACACTTCTAATATCAATCCACAACTCAACCACACAACATGCATCGCATTCACATACATAATGTCAAATCCACTAATGTTTAGTGTTCATTACATGTCATAATCCATATGTCAAGTTTCCAAAATGACCAAGACATATTACACACAAGTTACACATCCAAAATATCTTCTCATGAACATGCCACTTGTTCTTCTTCACTTGTCTTCATATACCTATCCTTGCGCATAGTCAAAACAAACCACGTGCTAAGCAACGTTGTTGCCAAGTGGTGGATACACTACACAAAATTTCATTTACATAAACTATATTTACAAAATTATCATTTTGCCTCTATATATTATTTATTGCTCTTTAACTTAAAATTTCCTCTCTAATCTCCTTATATTACTTTATTGTCCTTACAAATACTTTTTTTTTCTCATCTATTTATTAACTAAGTGGAAGATTACCATGTGGTCTTTAAACTTTTCCTTTCTCATTTATTATGCCAAATTCACATCAATGTTGCCCCTTTTTGGTTTCTTTTTGTTCTTAATTCATTTTAATTTCAAAATTTACATTTTAATCCTTACACTTCTTCATGTGATGGAAAATTATAATTTGGTCCTTGAAATTTTTCTTATTTATGATTTTTCCCCTTTTTACCTATTTGACCATTTTAACTCTATTGACCATATTTGTAATGCCAATTTTCGATTTTACCCTTATTTTTGCATAATTATATTTTTGCCTTTTTTAAACCAATTAAGCTCAATTTTCATCTTTTTCATTATTTTATCACATAATTAACATCTTTTATGCATAATTTACCATTCATTCCTTACTTTCTTACATAATTATATTTTTGCCCCCATTAGAGCTTAGTGAAATTTCTTGTACTGGATATATGGGACAAGGACTATAATGATGTAAATGGACTTGAGGGATCACTTGACGTGATTTGACTACTCCAGTATAAGTAGAGGAACCACTTGATGTGATCCGATTGCTCCATAATGTGTGTGTATCTTTGAGGTGACTACTTAACTTAGCCAACACCTCAATAATCCATCTAATCTCATGGTGCTACCGTGATATATATGTCCCTATAGCTTGCCATTATATCCTACAATCCTTGATTATTCACTATACACTAAGGGCAATTATTTTATTTCACATTATGCTATATTTTCTCATAACTTTCCATTTCAATCACATGATCCCACAATTTTCATAGGCTCATTTCATATCCATTAATGCTTACTAAACACATATTTATTGTAAGGACCCAAAATAGGCCCTAGTAGAATTCAAGGGCAATTACATAATATTAAAGTCTAATTAAGCATTATTTGATGAATTATTAAGAGTTAAGATATTAATTGAGGGTATAATTGAAGAAAAAGTATTAATTGTGGGGTAATTTCGTAAATTCAGAAACTTAAGAGGTCAATTTGGAATTAGAGAATAATGGAGAGGTTAATGTATGAATAATGTAAATGTGGGGTATGAAATGTGACATGCAAAGAATAGGATGGTTTTAGTGGGACATGCAGATTCTAGGAGGACATAAAGAGAGATTTGACAAAGTATTATATAAATGAGTTTATGTAGTGGAAAGAAAGAGAAAGTGGCAATTGTGAGAGAGTGGTGGTCGGCTAATTGAGAGGAAAACCAGAAAGTTCCCAACTCTTCTTATTCTCTTATTTTCTTCTAAATCCTCTCAAGAAATTAGTTGATAAGTTTTGTTGGTTCAACAAGTGTTTAAAACATTAAACTCTAAGGTAAATGATCTCTACTGAATTTCATCATTATCATCTTCATCTTCTTCTCATCTTGCTTGTGGTAATGAAGATCAAGTGCTAGAAATGATGAATGAATTTTGGTTGTAGTCAAAGAAGGAGGAGATAGGAAGGATAAAGGGAAAGAAATAGCAAGAGATTGAAAGCTTGAGTGTGATAAGTTTCAGAAAAAGGTATGGGAATTTAAGATTATTCATGTTGCACGTGAGTGTATCTACTTGAATATGATGTGTTTTGCTTGAATCTTGACATGCATGTGAGTTTTCTTGACATGCATGTGAGTTTTAAAGAATTATGGGTTTGAGTTCATTGGACCTAGATGCATTGTTTTGGTGATATCTAGAGTTTGAAAATAGATATTGAGATGATTCTAAATGGGTATTAAACTAGACTTATAGACAAAGATTTCATAAGGAGAAATCACATTCAAATTCTGTCTCTAGATATTTTTATGATTTATTGAATTTAGGAAAACCTCTAAATTCGGATTCTGGACCAGGTTGGGGAAAAATTGAGATATCTGTATGTAAAATGATCATAATGACATGAAATTAATTTCTATGAAAACTAGACTCATAAATACACATTTTATATGAAGGAAGTAATGCCTAATTTTATTTCTAAGTTTGTCAAATAATTAGCATGAAATTCGTTGAATCTGTTGGGACTGTTAGGGTACAGATGTTGGTATTTTGGGCATAAGTAATAGTAGAGAAGTCACAATATTATTCTGTAAAATTATGAGTAAACTAGATACCTAGGAGTACGTTTTTGATGAAGAAATGTTGGTCTAAATCTCTCTTGATTTTATGCTATGAATTTTTATAAGTGACAGCCCCCACTGTTTTGGTTCTATGAACAGTACTTAGTAATTTTAAGATATCTCGCGTTCTAGAAATGATATTGCACTTATTTGTGATGTTATAGAAACTAGAAATGTAGATCTACAACTTTGTAGAAGACAACCTTTTCTAAAAATGCCGTTTACTATGTCAAATACGAGGTACAAAATGATTTTGTTAAGCAGTTTGCAGGATTTTGAGAACAGAGTGAAAAACCTGTATGACCACGCATACTGTCGCGAGCGCGACAGCATGTTGGTCACTAAATGTGTTTTTATTCTCTTTTCTTGGTACATTAGGCTACCCCCATGTGTAGCACATATAACTGAGCAAAACTTGACCTTAAATGCAAGTATACGAGAGTCATACTAGTGTGTATATAAATTTGTATCATTTACATCGAAAATTATCTAAGAATGTATACCTATGCATCATGGAAATTGTGCATTAATAGATAAGTTATAGTACCATGAATAATTATGAAATTATTGATAATTGTATATGTGTATGATAATATGATTGTGATATGATGTGTGGTCTAAAGATCATATGTTCAATTATAAGTTCAGGATGGAAGTTAAATGCATGTGCCATATGGAAATGTATTGACATATGTATAGCATATGATTGGTGAGTGTTAGAGGTATACATATTAATAATCATACTTACAAGAACAAGCTTATTAGATGCGAATGCACTACAGGTATGTACAAGCTACAATTATATTTATGAGTGCATGAGTATGTAATTGTCTTATGTGATAGAAAATGATTGAATGTCACTAAATAGATGAGATTATATACACGTACAAAAAGGATATACTATAAGTACAGCTTTGAAGTATGAAATGAACATGAATATAGTGTTGCCTGCAATAGAGATCAAATGTGGATATGAATACATACATGATAGTCAATATTAAAAACTGCTACCCATGATTGTTCGTATGATACTTATGGTTTGAAATATTAACTCTACTTATAAAAAGAAGTAATATGACTAGCAGAATATATGTGTGCATATATATAAATAGATACGTATGATCTTACACGGTTAGGTTCGAAGCTTGAAAACTATTTCAGAGTAATGATTCAAAGAACATGTTAAAGTGTAATATATAACTATGTCTTTACTTAATTGAAATGACATAATAAAGCATATGTGTTGTCACATGTTGGTATACGAAAATGCAAATCTACAGTGCTACAGACTAAATTATAGAAATCTTACTAAAGCAGAAAATGGCATTATATAAGCATAGTCTTGACATACAGAAAGGTTACATGACTGAATAATATTATAAGAATCAAATAGTAATACCAATAGCCAACAGTGAATATGTTCACAGATTTATAGAAAGTTACACATGATTGTGTATATGAATACAGTGATGACAGTTATACCAGAGAATACATGTGCCTACAAGGATATGAATGAATAAAGAAGAGATAAATTAATGAGGTTGTACCGCCTGCCTTGAGTCTAGGAAGTGGATAGATAGGCATGCCTATAAGGGTACCTTGCAGCTGCCAAAGTCGGCCTTTTCAGGTCCATAGTATAGTCGATCCTGCGGGATCTTACACAACCCATTAGGGTTGTTTGTTTTGCCCTCGTGTGGGTGCTCACGTGCGAGCATTTGACCGGTCCAAAGTATAGTTGGCCCTACTTGGGTCCATAGTTATGATATCTTCAGATATCTATCATTTGATACCCTCGGGTATCCATCGATCCCGTTACCCATTCTTAGAACTTAAGCAGGCTAAAGTAAAGTAATAAAGTTTCAAAGTTATTCACAGTATGAGATATGCATTTGATATATGAATTATTATGGTTAACAGTGACTATTTGAGCACCACTTAATATTTGTTTACATGATATATGGATCACTTCATGAACTATAACTAGTATGCTGATTCAAATATGAAAAGTTATTTTGTTATGCAAGCTATTGTATTTTATACTTTTCTTTTCTTTTGCCATGTGAGTATTGTTGTTAGTTATTTATATTTTGACGACCACTGTGAGTGGTTGTCTTTCATGTTTAGAATTCCCCACTAAGCTGTAAAGCTTAGCACGGGTTATTTGATCCGTGTAGGTTTTGGTAGCAAAGACTTTATACAGGAACAAAGTCTGCATCAGGACAGGCCAACACCAGTCGATAGAAGTTGATGTAGGAAATTTTGATAAATTTTGTTTAGCTCCTTACATGTATAACGTGTTTAAGAGTTGTAATATGTATATATATGTACATTATATGAAAGTAAAGACTGTAATAATCTCATGATGAGAATACTAGTATATGCATGCATGATGAAGTTAGAATTACTTTATATAAATGTATTGATATGATGAATGCTAAGCATGAGAGTACAATAGTTACAGTATGATGATATAGTCATATGACTTGATGAATTAAAATGTCATAGTTTGCATTGGATATAGTAAATATGTGATATAGGGTGTCACAATTTGGTATCAGAGCCGCTGGTTTAGCCGTTTCTGGGCGATAGGTGTCTAGAGTTGTTAACATAGGAAACTATAGAGTGTTGGCCAATGCAGATATCCTGGTCTTGATATGGTTAGATTGAAATGTGGTGATTCGATAGAATCTGATAAACGGGGTATAAGGATAGTTATATATGTGGGTAAAGGTATATGATTGAAATTTCAAAAATGGACTATGTGTATGATAGTATTTTCTTGGGATCTTAATCCTGAATTAAATAGTACAAAATATACGCATATGAAAGGTATATGGGATTATGAAATAGGTGTGTTAGAGGGAATACATACAGATTACTCTATGATGGCATATTAATAAAATCCTAGCTTTGGATTAAAAAGTAAATGATAAGAAATGCGAATATGATTAGTGTTTGGATTATAATACAACAGTGTTAATAGAATATAGTATAAGTATGCTAATATGATTTTGGAGAAATAGTTTATGTATTGTGAATAAAATCTTTTATATGTGAAGTTGCTGTGAGCAAATTGGGTTAATTACGATGCTATGTATACCTGTCAGTGTTTCCTTTTTGAGTAAGGGCAATTGACAAAACATTACACATGGGTTGGGGCATAAGATATACAGAACATGAGAATACACCTCTGTATTCTATTGCATACATGAAAGCATACATTCATCGCATAGCATTGTGCATTACTTGACAAAACATGAACAACATCATACCACACGTACAAGCCCCAACTAAAAAGGAAACTGAAAGGATATACATTAAGCATAGTAATGATATAACAGTGTGATACAGTTGCCCTTATTTTGAGATAAGGTTTAATGAGAAGTGAACAGAGAAGATAATAGAGGAAGTACAGGATCATAGATGATTGTGATAGACATAAGGGTATAGCAATAATAGTGTTGTACATGAGTAAAGTATACAGGTATGAATTTCGAGGACGAAATTCCTTAAGGGGGAGAGAATTGTAAGGACCCAAAATAGGCCCTAGTAGAATTCAAGGGCAATTACATAATATTAAAGTCTAATTAAGCATTATTTGATGAATTATTAAGAGTTAAGATATTAATTGAGGGTATAATTGAAGAAAAAGTATTAATTGTGGGGTAATTTCGTAAATTCAGAAACTTAAGAGGTCAATTTGGAATTAGAGAATAATGGAGAGGTTAATGTATGAATAATGTAAATGTGGGGTATGAAATGTGACATGCAAAGAATAGGATGGTTTTAGTGGGACATGCAGATTCTAGGAGGACCTAAAGAGAGATTTGACAAAGTATTATATAAATGAGTTTATGTAGTGGAAAGAAAGAGAAAGTGGCAATTGTGAGAGAGTGGTGGTCGGCTAATTGAGAGGAAAACCAGAAAGTTCCCAACTCTTCTTCTTCTCTTATTTTCTTCTAAATCCTCTCAAGAAATTAGTTGATAAGTTTTGTTGGTTCAACAAGTGTTTAAAACATTAAACTCTAAGGTAAATGATCTCTACTGAATTTCATCATTATCATCTTCATCTTCTTCTCATCTTGCTTGTGGTAATGAAGATCAAGTGCTGGAAATGATGAATGAATTTTGGTTGTAGTCAAAGAAGGAGGAGATAGGAAGGATAAAGGGAAAGACATAGCAAGAGATTGAAAGCTTGAGTGTGATAAGTTTCAGAAAAAGGTATGGGAATTTAGGATTATTCATGTTGCACGTGAGTGTATCTACTTGAATATGATGTGTTTTGCTTGAATCTTGACATGCATGTGAGTTTTCTTGACATGCATGTGAGTTTTAAAGAATTCTGGGTTTGAGTTCATTGGACCTAGATGCATTGTTTTGGTGATATCTAGAGTTTGAAAATAGATATTGAGATGATTCCAAATGGGTATTAAACTAGACTTATATACAAAGATTTCATAAGGAGAAATCACATTCAAATTCTGTCTCTGGATATTTTTATGATTTATTGAATTTAGAAAAACTTCTAAATTCGGATTCTGGACCAGGTTGGGGAAAAATTGAGATATATGTATGTAAAATGATCATAATGACATGAAATTAATTTCTATGAAAACTAGACTCATAAAGACACATTTTATATGAAGGAAGTAATGCCTAATTGTATTTCTAAGTTTGTCAAATAATTAGCATGAAATTCGTTGAATCTGTTGGGACTGTTAGGGTACAGATGTTGGTATTTTGGGCATAAGTAATAGTAGAGAAGTCAAAATATTATTCTGTAAAATTATGAGTAAACTAGATACCTAGGAGTACGTTTTTGATGAAGAAATGTTGGTCTAAATCTCTCTTGATTTTATGCTATGAATTTTTATAAGTGACAGCCCCCACTGTTTTGGTTCTATGAACAGTACTTAGTATTTTTAAGATATCTCGAGTTCTAGAAATGATATTGCACTTATTTTTGATGTTCTAGAAACTAGAAATGTAGATCTACAACTTTGTAGAAGACAACCTTTTCTAAAAATGCCGTTTACTATGTCAAATACGAGGTACAAAATGATTTTGTTAAGCAGTTTGCAGGATTTTGAGAACAGAGTGAAAAACCTGTATGACCACGCATACTGTCGCGAGCGCGACAGCATGTTGGTCACTAAATGTGTTTTTATTCTCTTTTCTTGGTACATTAGGCTACCCCCATGTGTAGCACATATAACTGAGCAAAACTTGACCTTAAATGCAAGTATACGAGAGTCATACTAGTGTGTATATAAATTTGTATCATTTACATCGAAAATTATCTAAGAATGTATACCTATGCATCATGGAAATTGTGCATTAATAGATAAGTTATAGTACCATGAATAATTATGAAATTATTGATAATTGTATATGTGTATGATAATATGATTGTGATATGATGTGTGGTCTAAAGATCATATGTTCAATTATAAGTTCATGATGGAAGTTAAATGCATGTGCCACATGGAAATGCATTGACATATGTATAGCATATGATTGGTGAGTGTTAGAGGTATACATATTAATAATCATACTTACAAGAACAAGCTTATTAGATGCGAATGCACTACAGGTATGTACAAGCTACAATTATATTTATGAGTGCATGAGTATATAATTGTCTTATGGGATAGAAAATGATTGAATGTCACTAAATAGATGAGATTATATGCACGTACAAAAAGGATATACTATAAGTACAGCTTTGAAGTATGAAATGAACATGAATATAGTGTTGCCTGCAATAGAGATCAAATGTGGATATGAATACATACATGATAGTCAATATTAAAAACTGCTACCCATGATTGTTCGTATGATACTTATGGTTTGAAATATTAACTCTACTTATAAAAAGAAGTAATATGACTAGCAGAATATATGTGTGCATATATATAAATAGATACGTATGATCTTACACGGTTAGGTTCGAAGCTTGAAAACTATTTCAGAGTAATGATTCAAAGAACATGTTAAAGTGTAATATATAACTATGTCTTTACTTAATTGAAATGACATAATAAAGCATATGTGTTGTCACATGTTGGTATACGAAAATGCAAATCTACAGTGCTACAGACTAAATTATAGAAATCTTACTAAAGCATAAAATGGCATTATATAAGCATAGTCTTGACATGCAGAAAGGTTACATGACTGAATAATATTATAAGAATCAAATAGTAATACCAATAGCCAACAGTGAATATGTTCACAGATTTATAGAAAGTTACACATGATTGTGTATATGAATACAGTGATGACAGTTATACCAGAGAATACATGTGCCTACAAGGATATGAATGAATAAAGAAGAGATAAATTAATGAGGTTGTACCGCCTGCCTTGAGTCTAGGAAGTGGATAGATAGGCATGCCTATAAGGGTACCTTGCAGCTGCCAAAGTCGGCCTTTTCAGGTCCATAGTATAGTCGATCCTGCGGGATCTTACACAACCCGTTAGGGTTGTTTGTTTTGCCCTCGTGTGGGTGCTCACGTGCGAGCATTTGACCGGTCCAAAGTATAGTTGGCCCTACTTGGGTCCATAGTTATGATATCTTCAGATATCTATCATTTGATACCCTCGGGTATCCATCGATCCCGTTACCCATTCTTAGAACTTAAGCAGGCTAAAGTAAAGTAATAAAGTTTCAAAGTTATTCACAGTATGAGATATGCATCTGATATATGAATTATTATGGTTAACAGTGACTATTTGAGCACCACTTAATATTTGTATACATGATATATGGATCACTTCATGAACTATAACTAGTATGCTGATTCAAATATGAAAAGTTATTTTGTTATGCAAGCTATTTTATTTTATACTTTTCTTTTCTTTTGCCATGTGAGTATTGTTGTTAGTTATTTATATTTTGACGACCACTGTGAGTGGTTGTCTTTCATGTTTAGAATTCCCCACTAAGCTGTAAAGCTTAGCACGGGTTATTTGATCCGTGTAGGTTTTGGTAGCAAAGACTTTATACAGGAACAAAGTCTGCATTAGGACAGGCCAACACCAGTCGATAGAAGTTGATGTAGGAAATTTTGATAAATTTTGTTTAGCTCCTTACATGTATAACGTGTTTAAGAGTTGTAATATGTATATATATGTACATTATATGAAAGTAAAGACTGTAATAATCTCATGATGAGAATACTAGTATATGCATGCATGATGAAGTTAGAATTACTTTATATAAATGTATTGATATGATGAATGCTAAGCATGAGAGTACAATAGTTACAGTATGATGATATAGTCATATGACTTGAAGAATTAAAATGTCATAGTTTGCATTGGATATAGTAAATATGTGATATAAGGTGTCACATTTATAACATACATACATAATATCATTCAAAGGTGTTGGGCACATGCTATTTTCTTTACATACATCATTTGGCCTCAATATGTTCTCATACATACAACGTGATTTCTCATTCTTCCTCATATCATTTGTATTCTCAAGATCATTTTAGGCATTCATATGGTGATACACATTTAATTTGCATTAATAACCCTTAGTTACATATGTGTACTTCATTATGTTCACTTACACAACATTATATCCATATGGAGTTTTAGGTTCTAACCAACCATAATGCATTAATTCATCATTATATTATGCATTTCAAGCTAAATATATAATTAATTATCAAATTATCCCATATCATGCTATAGAACATAATTCGGCCATGCTAGGTTTTCTTACTATTTGATTGTTTTCTTCATCAATTCTCATTTATTTCATGTTATTACATTTTCCTACCATGATATCTTAATTTATTTCATAAATTTAGGCTTAATTCAAAGAAATAAATGAAATTGATTGTAGTTTTGCATCCATTAACCTCAAAGTAGCTTGAAAATCACTTATTCCTTTCTCTTCCTTGCTTTTCTCTTTTTTTTTTTTTGGAAATCCCCTTTAGCTTGAAATTGAGGAGGAATAAATTATGAGTTTATGTTATGAATTTTAACATAAAAATGCTCAATAACAATTCTACTAAGGATTTTCTACAATTCTATACCAAAATCCCTAATTCAATCTAACAAAAACTTAAAGATTTACCTAAGTAACTCAACTTTATCTCACTAGAAATCTTCACTTCCCAAGCTTCCTTTTTCTCTAATTCTATTTTTGTGTTGAAAAGGATATTTTCTAGTATATGTAGGTGAAATTAGGGCTTGAGATTTAGTGGAAAATAGAGAAAGTAAGAAGAAAAATGGTGGGAGTCATTAGTAATGGAGGTTCGAATTTTGAGAGTAAAAAGAGGGAAGATGATAGATTTTAGGTAAAAATTTAGAGGATTCTAGACCTTTCTAGGCTATTATTGATGGAATATGACATGGTATGAAAATCATGATAGCACAGCGGAAAAACAAAAATTTTATCATGCATACCATACATATCCAAAACTAGGAACGAAAACATGCAATTTTAGAGTTTTGAAACTTACAACTTTAGATGCACTTCAAGACTTGATTTTGATAATGACCAGCAACTAAGATGAATTTATTTACCTTAGATCTTCACCACCAATGCCAAAGGAACAGCCTTTATGCCACTCCTCTCTATGTTCACACACACTTGCAAAGATAGCTTAAAATCAAGAGTGCTAGCTCTATATTTGTGTATTAGGCAATGGAATTGTTTGAAAAACACAAGAACTCATCTTGTTCTTTCTTCTTTGGTTTTCTATGTTAGTCACCTTCCATGAGAGAATTAAGAGCAAAAGGAATCTCTACAAATCCCACTAATCCTCTCATGGCCAAAAGAGAGAAGAAGAATAAAAGTGGCACCCACCATTATTCCTTTAATTCATTTAATATATATCACTTACTTTAGTCATGTGTGAGTGCCTTAAATTAGGTAGCAATTTCAGCCACTAACACTTAATAATTAAGAGATATATATTTTAATTTAAATTCTATTAGAATTTAAATTCAAATGGCATCATTTAGCTAATCAAAACAAACTTACTTAACTAAGGTAATTAGTTGCCAAATTTAACTAGGATTCCTAGTTTAAACTTTGGTTACTTTAATTCCCTCTTAAGTATTATATTTTGATTAAATATAATTTAGGATTTAATACTCAATTAACTTAATTATACATAGATAATTAATCAATTGAAATTAAACCTAACACATGCCAGTAAATTTCTCTCGTGACCAATTGTTAACAGTAAAAATCTGTTCACCCATTGCATGCATTAATTTGACTTCAAATAAAAGTCCAAATTAATTTCCAATACAATTTTAAGCCCAGTGCTTTATGTGCGATCCTATAGGTCCATTTAATATTGGCAATGAATTAATAAAAATTAATTCAAAGGCTATATATATTCTCTAGCAAGATATTATAGCATTCCAAATTAAACGAAAATGCAAATGGCATTTAGTGACCTAATGCAATTTTGCATAGTCCCTTACCCATAAATATCAGAATTAATATAAGGCATGGAGCCAGTCATCCTTATATATATTAATTCCTTTCTTGATATTCCAGTGACACTGAACTCTCAGATAAATAATGATTACTCATTATTTCATCTCGGTATGGCCATACACTTCTCAGTTCACTGATCAAGTGGCCGATGATATTTTCTCTCATATCGAGAGGGGTAATCCCTTCACTTCTCTCATGCTCTCTAACATGAATCAATGCATACCCAATCATACCCGTACTTGTCACTCTGTTACGAGCACGTTAGGTGTATGTCAAAGTACACAGTAATTCATAAAGAGTTTCATAGAGATTTCAGGTCTAAGAACTCCGATACAAAACTTGCATATGAGAAACACTTGTGACTTGTACCATGTAGTGTTCTCATGAGCGGATCGAATCCAGATACCATGTTCCTTAACATGTATCTATGATCTCTGATTGACACTCTTGTCCTAATGATCCGTAAGACAGGACTCATAGCATCAGAGAGAGCATACTAGTCTTAATTCATTTGTTATTCCCATAACAATGACTGACTAGGGATATTTAGAATGAAGTCTCATTTGTTTCAAGGTCTTACAATCCATGTGCCTCACACATGATAACTTAAACCGAAACGACACTCTTGGATAGTTTTATCAATTGATATGCACAGGAATACAATAGATAAAACAAATGCCTCATTATATTAATTTCAAGTGTTTTGTTACAATGCATTGGGGCTAGGGCTTACACTAACAATCTTCCACTAGCACTAGTCCCAATTGGGCATAGCCCTAAGACCGAACGCTCTCAAATGAGCTTCTTGCAGATTTGGACGTAACTGTTTCGTCAAAGGATCTGCTACATTGTCTTCACTTGCTATCTTGCTAACCTTGACGTCCCCACGATCAATGATTTCTCTGATCAAGTGGTACCTCCTGAGTATGTGTTTGGATTTCTGGTGTGACCGGGGCTCCTTTGCCTGTGCGATGGCCCCGTTGTTGTCACAGAAAATTTCTAATGGATCTAGGATGCTTGGGACCACTCCTAATCCAGTAATGAAATTTTTAATCCAAACAGCCTCTTTTGCAGCCTCACTTGCTGCAATATACTCAGATTCTGTAGTTGAGTCGGCAACGGTTTCTTGCTTTGAGCTTCTCCAGCTGACAGCACCACCGTTCAAAACAAAAACAAACCCAGATTGCGATCTAGAATCCTGAGTGCTGGTCTGAAAAGCAGCATCGGCATAACCTTGTATGACGAGCTCTTCTTGACCACCATACACCAAAAAGTGATCCTTTGTCCTTCGCAGGTACTTAAGGATCCCTTTTACAGCAGACCAGTGCTTCTCACCAGGGTCTTGCTGAAACCTACTGGTTATACTCAGTGCATAAGCAACATCCAACCTAGTACATAACATAGCATACATGATAGATCCAATAGCAGATGCATATGGGATTCTACTCATGTTGTCCCTTTCCTCTTTGGTTTTAGGGCACTGTTCTTTAGTCAAAGGAACTCCCAAAGCCAAAGGTATGTACCCTTTCTTTGAGTCTCCCATACTAAAACGCTTTAGTACTTTGTCTATGTACTTTTCTTGACTTAGTCCCAAAAGCCGATTCGATCTATCTCTATAGATTCGAATACCAAGTATTGTCTCGGCTTCACCTAAGTCTTTCATTGAGAAACATTTTCCCAACCATTGCTTAATCTTTTGCAATGTTGGAATGTCATTTCCAATGAGAAGGATGTCGTCCACATATAGGACTAGAAACACTACTATGCTCCCACTAACCTTCTTGTACACACAAGGCTCATCTTCGTTCTTGATGAAGTCAAAATCTTTGACTGCTTCATCAAAATGAAGATTCCAACTTCGGGATGCTTGCTTTAATCCATAAATGGATTTTTGAAGCTTGCAAACCTTCTTAGGATGCTTGGGATTGACAAAACCTTCAGGCTGTGTCATATACACATCCTCAAGTAAATTTCCGTTGAGGAAAGCAGTTTTGACATCCATTTGCCATATCTCATAATCATGATATGCAGCTATGGCAAGCAAGATCCTAATGGACTTGAGCATGACTACAGGCGAAAAGGTCTCGTCATAGTCTATACCACGAGTTTGTCGAAAACCTTTTGCTACTAGTCTACCTTTGTAGGTCTTATCAGCTTTTAGTTTGAATAACCACTTGCATTCAATTACCTTAGCACCTTCCGGTGGATCAACCAAGGTCCAAACCTGGTTATCGTACATTGATTGCATCTCGGATTTCATGGCTTCAAGCCAATTATCCGAGTCTGGGCTTTCAATAGCTTCTCGGTAGGTAGTAGGATCCTCACGATCTACTAACTCAATAGTGTCACTGTCAGTGATTAGAAATCCATATCTCTCAATCTCCTGACGTACCCTACCAGACCTTCTAGGTACTTGTGTAATGGGATCTTGTTCCACAACTTGTTGTGAACTTGATCCCACTTCCAACTCATCCTCTATAGGAGCTTGTGGCACTTGAATTTCTCCAAGTTCTACTTTACTCCCACTGTCTTTCTTGAGAAGGAACTCCTTTTCCAAGAAAACAGCCTTGCGAGCAACAAATACTTTGTTCTCGGCTTTTGAGTAAAAGTAGTATCCCTTTGTTTCTTTGGGATAACCCACAAACAAGCAGACAGTCGATTTGGACTCTAGTTTGTCAGATGTTAATTTCTTAACATGTGCTTCACAGCCCCAAATCTTGAGAAAAGACATATTGGGTTCTTTCCCAGTCCATACCTCGTATGGTGTCTTCTCAACTGCTTTAGTTGGAGTACGGTTCAATAGAAACGCAGCAGTTTCTAATGCATAACCCCAAAAAGAGATAGGAAGATTAGCTTGACTCATCATAGATCGAACCATGTCCAACAGAGTTCGATTTCTCCTTTCGGACACACCATTCCATTGCGGTGTTCCAGGAGGAGTGAGCTGTGAAATAATTCCACACTCTTTTAGATGATCATCAAACTCTTGGCTTAAGTATTCGCCACCTCGATCTGATCGAATGGCTTTTATACTTTTGCCAAGTTGGTTTTCTACTTCGTTCTTAAACTCTTTGAATTTCTCAAAAGTTTCAGACTTGTACTTCATTAGATAGACATAGCCATATCTACTGAAGTCGTCTGTGAAAGTCACGAAGTAGCTAAAACCACTTCTAGCTTGTGTACTTAATGGTCCACATACATCGGTATGTATTAGTTCCAATAAGCCATTAGTCCTTTCACCTTTCTTGTTAAATGGACTCTTTGTCATTTTTCCATGCAAACATGGCTCGCATGTGTCATAAGACTCTAAGTCAAATGACCCAAGCACTCCAGTTTTGTGGAGTCTTGAAATACGTTTTTCGTTTGCATGTCCTAAACGACAATGCCAGAAGTAAGTAGGGTTTAATTCGTTTGATTTAACCCTCTTTGTATTAATGTTGTATATTGACTCTTTGTTTTGTAAATCAAGGATATAAAGGCCATTTTGCAACATGGCATTGCCATAAGAAATGCCTTCGCGACGAATATGAGCATTGCCCTTTTTAATAACAAAATCAAATTCATCATTATCCAAACATGAAACTGAAATAATGTTTCTGCTCATAGCAGGCACATAATAACAATTATTTAAAACAATACAAAGTCCGGAAGGTAAAGTGAGGTGATAGTCGCCTATCTCCATGGCAGCAACTCGTGCTCCATTCCCCACACGGAGGTCCACTTCATTCTTCCCAAGTAACCGCCTATTTCTTAACCCTTGCACATTTGAACAAATGTGAGAACCACAACCGGTATCCAATACCCAAGTGGTAGAAATAGAAAGGTTAATTTCAACAACAAAAATACCAGAACTGGACGCCTTGGCTCCATTCTTCTTTTGTTCTTCCTTGAAGAGAGCGCAATTCTTCCTCCAATGCCCTATCTTGTTGCAATGGAAGCAAGTGCTCTCACTCTCTTTGAGCTTTGGTGCCTTGGGCTTGGATTGGGCTTGAGGTGCACTCCCAACTGTCTTGGGTTTTCCCTTTCCTTTTCCCTTTCCCTTAGCAGGTCCCTTCTTAATTCCCTTTTTGAACCATTAGCACGGGATTGGTCTTTCGAATGTTCTCTTCAGCATTCTAAAGCATCCCATGAAGCTCAGTGACTGACTTGTTCATAGCATGCATGTTATAATTCATCACAAATGGATCATAAGCAGCAGGCAATGATCCTAAGATCAAGTCAGTGGCCAATTCCTTTGGCACTTGTACCTCAAGCTTCTCAAGAGTATCAAGATACCCTTTCATCTTGAGTACATGGGTACTAACAGGAGTACCCTCAGCCATCTTACAAGAAATCAAAGCCTTTGTTGTCACGAACCTCTCGTGACGAGCTTGTTCTTGGAACATCTCCTTGAGGTGCACCATGATCGCATAGGCCTCTTGGTCCATAAATTGCTTTTGCAATTCAGGCACCATAGTGGCTAGCATCAAACAGGTCACATCATTAGAGTCACTCTTCTTGGTCTCAAAAGTTTCCTTTTGAACCGCAGAGGCGTTCCTTCCTGGTTCTTCAGGCAAGGGTGCATCCAAAACATACGACTTCTTCTCTTGCTTAAGAACTATTCTTAAGTTTCGAGACCAGTCTATGAAATTGGTGCCATTTAATTTGTCCTTTTCAAGGACCGATCGCAATGAGAAATTGTTATTTGAAGATGCCATTTTCAATCTACAATAAAATTTAGCAAGATTAAATAAGGTCTTATTTATGATCCCACAAACCGAATTAATATCCCTTTAAATAATTCGCGTTAGTGATTTAATGTGGGCCAAGATCCACTTTTCACAACAACTTATTAGTCAAGCTGAGCCTGTACACCTAATAAGTTAAGTTACTTAGGTAGGAAAAACTCCAATCATGTCTCGTACATGACTCTTGGATCAAATGGGCTAACATCAAACAATGTTATAGCACAAACCCATTTATAAGTTGCCTAGGTCCGAGCATCCCATTCCATGTTAAGTCCAACCTACATTCACAACCCATGCCTCACAAAGATAATCGGACGCATCTAGGACTCCTAGTCTACGTGACCGATGATCGATGCCTTGACATGTTTCGAATTAGGAAGGCAACTTTGTGACTTACTATTTTTAGGGATTCATTTTATTACGGCTTACATGGCATACGCTTTGTCATCCATACATAGCATGCATATATATATATATATATAATTGCATAAAGTAAAGCGTGACAAACATGGGCCCAAAAACCTACAACTAAGATTCTATACTATTACATAAGAATCTTCGAGTTGGGCTTTTCCACTTCGGTGGGCTTCGTCTTGATTTACAAAGTCTTCAAATAAATTCTATTCTAAGAAATAAATGAAATTTTTACAATAAAATATAATGGCACGCAGGCCATATTTAATTACAAAAACCCAGGGCCCATGAATGCACCATGCATATCCATTCATCACACCAAACAAGCAAATAAATATACATAGCATTCATGGATCAGACAAAGTCCAATTTTAATCAATTTAGCCAAGCCCATTAATGGAAATTGTGTACTTGAACCTTTAAGAGAAGACCCCGTGATGAGCCTGGGCCGAAGCCCAATGGACTAAATCCTCTTATTGAATAAGTTCTCTTAAAAGCCCAAAACACAAACTAGTTAGATTTGTGCCATAAATCAACTCTAGTATAATTTCCAATTTTGCCATTTTTAATTTTATGTCATACAGCCCATAAACATTAAAAATACATATAATATGTACCAACATGAATTAAACATAAAATCATGAAGAACATATATATAATACCCGGCATTCATGCAAAACAAACAAACAACAAAAACTAGTTGTTTAATGCTTATGTAATGCCATGAAATGCACAAACATTTAAATCAATTTTATGAGTCATTTAAAAACTAAATAAGTCCATAAACATTGATTTAATATTCTGTACCATTTAAATCTAAATGTGTTTTTTACCATTTTAATCAAAACAAAGCAAACAATGTTGATTAAACATGTAACAAACACAAACTAGTCATTGTTTTAAGTGATTTTAAAATTAATCAATTAAATTGTCATGGACCAGAATTAAAACCAAATTTAAAATATGTCCAGACCTGATATTTAATCTTTAAAAATCACTTACAAACATGCCAAAATCAATTTTACATTTAATTTTGAAAACTAGTTGTTAAACTAGCAATTTACATGCCAACTAGCACCTAGTTTCATAATTAACATGTACCATCAGGTATAAATAATTAAATCCGACCATTACCAGCCCTAATAACATCTTAGGACAGTATATTAACAATTCATATTAATTATAATACCTATCTAATCAATTAAAATCGTTTTTACACCAAAACAATGCAAAAAACTCAAAACAGAAAATTTCAGATTTGCATGTTTTCAAAATAACGATTTTTAATTAATTTTTTCATGCATCTAAAGCACTAAAATAAGCATGTCTAGGCTCTGATACCACTGATGGAATATGACATGGTATGAAAATCATGATAGCACAGCGGAAAAACAAAAATTTTATCATGCATACCATACATATCCAAAACTAGGAACGAAAACATGCAATTTTAGAGTTTTGAAACTTACAACTTTAGATGCACTTCAAGACTTGATTTTGATGATGACCAGCAACTAAGATGAATTTATTTACCTTAGATCTTCACCACCAATGCCAAAGGAACAGCCTTTATGCCACTCCTCTCTATGTTCACACACACTTGCAAAGATAGCTTAAAATCAAGAGTGCTAGCTCTATATTTGTGTATTAGGCAATGGAATTGTTTGAAAAACACAAGAACTCATCTTGTTCTTTCTTCTTTGGTTTTCTATGTTAGTCACCTTCCATGAGAGAATTAAGAGCAAAAGGAATCTCTACAAATCCCACTAATCCTCTCATGGCCAAAAGAGAGAAGAAGAATAAAAGTGGCACCCACCATTATTCCTTTAATTCATTTAATATATATCACTTACTTTAGTCATGTGTGAGTGCCTTAAATTAGGTAGCAATTTCAGCCACTAACACTTAATAATTAAGAGATATATATTTTAATTTAAATTCTATTAGAATTTAAATTCAAATGGCATCATTTAGCTAATCAAAACAAACTTACTTAACTAAGGTAATTAGTTGCCAAATTTAACTAGGATTCCTAGTTTAAACTTTGGTTACTTTAATTCCCTCTTAAGTATTATATTTTGATTAAATATAATTTAGGATTTAATACTCAATTAACTTAATTATACATAGATAATTAATCAATTGAAATTAAACCTAACACATGCCAGTAAATTTCTCTCGTGACCAATTGTTAACAGTAAAAATCTGTTCACCCATTGCATGCATTAATTTGACTTCAAATAAAAGTCCAAATTAATTTCCAATACAATTTTAAGCCCAGTGCTTTATGTGCGATCCTATAGGTCCATTTAATATTGGCAATGAATTAATAAAAATTAATTCAAAGGCTATATATATTCTCTAGCAAGATATTATAGCATTCCAAATTAAACGAAAATGCAAATGGCATTTAGTGACCTAATGCAATTTTGCATAGTCCCTTACCCATAAATATCAGAATTAATATAAGGCATGGAGCCAGTCATCCTTATATATATCAATTCCTTTCTTGATATTCCAGTGACACTGAACTCTCAGATAAATAATGATTACTCATTATTTCATCTCGGTATGGCCATACACTTCTCAGTTCACTGATCAAGTGGCCGATGATATTTTCTCTCATATCGAGAGGGGTAATCCCTTCACTTCTCTCATGCTCTCTAACATGAATCAATGCATACCCAATCATACCCGTACTTGTCACTCTGTTACGAGCACGTTAGGTGTATGTCAAAGTACACAGTAATTCATAAAGAGTTTCATAGAGATTTCAGGTCTAAGAACTCCGATACAAAACTTGCATATGAGAAACACTTGTGACTTGTACCATGTAGTGTTCTCATGAGCGGATCGAATCCAGATACCATGTTCCTTAACATGTATCTATGATCTCTGATTGACACTCTTGTCCTAATGATCCGTAAGACAGGACTCATAGCATCAGAGAGAGCATACTAGTCTTAATTCATTTGTTATTCCCATAACAATGACTGACTAGGGATATTTAGAATGAAGTCTCATTTGTTTCAAGGTCTTACAATCCATGTGCCTCACACATGATAACTTAAACCGAAACGACACTCTTGGATAGTTTTATCAATTGATATGCACAGGAATACAATAGATAAAACAAATGCCTCATTATATTAATTTCAAGTGTTTCGTTACAATGCATTGGGGCTAGGGCTTACACTAACAATTATTAGGTTTACCAAATCAAGGGCCAAGATTTATCCATTTAATATTTGATCTAATGGCTTATTTTTAAGCCACTTGTCATCACCACAGTAAATCCTATAATTTTTATTTCACAACTGATGAGTGCAAGTAATTATGGCCCATCTCCTAATGACATTTATGCCCTTGAATAAATAACAAATGACAATTAAGTCTTTTAGTTACTTTAACCTTTGTTTTTTGCCATTTTTCAGAATTCGATGTTCCACTCATTAGAATTATCTAAAATTTTATTCCATATGCAAAAAAATATGCAAGAAGGTGTTTTTAAAATTTCAAATCATTCTGACATTGTTTTAGTGTACTTTCAGCTTTGGAGGCAATCACTATTTAGGACACCAAAACATTGAATCTCCTACCAACAAGATTAAAACACATCCCGATTCTACCAAGATATTATTTGGGGCATACAAATAGTGTCTAGGTTTAGAATCTTGAAGTGTTTAGAATTTTATGAGAATTTAAAGAGGCTAAGTCGATAGAGCTTTGATTACCCACGACAAATAGCCAAAACACTTAATGCTTGAGAATTGGTCGGCGCCATTGACTATTACTGATCAGATTAACTAGAGGGGGGACAAAATGATAATACTTATATTGTTACTTTTTGGGCCTTGTGTTCATGTCATCTAATATAAGCTGCTTACCCATCATAATTGGTATATCCATAATGTTAGGCTACCAATAGGCACTTAAGCGCCTCGATACTTGGTGCTACACATACACTATAAATAGCTCCACTTTTGAAGGCTCCAGGTAATGCCATTCGAACCTTCTTATTCTACAATTTACTAACTTAAGTATCGGAGTAATTATCCTGGTTTGACTGGATACTATTTCTTACAGGTCTCATTTGGCAAGCTAATTCGTCATATTCTCTATTTTCCCACTCTTAATCTCTTTTTGGATATTCTCTGTAATATCAATTAGGATTAGGTTGGTCATTATATGGTGTTGTATTGTAAATATTGTTAACATGTTTTGAAATATGGTGTGGTATGTTATGATTTGATAAATTTTTGTCGAAAGAAAAAAATTAAAAAAATATATTTTTGATAAAAGAGATATCATATTAGAATTACATTAAAATTTCATAGAAGTTTTTAAAATTCAACAATGATAACAACTCTTTGTTTGGATCATGAATTAGAGATTATATGATATGATATGGAATTGATCAAGTGATTGTTTGAATATGGGCTGGTGATTCTTCATAATTTTCTATGTTTTTTCCCTTATCACCTTTGTTTATTTTTGATAATTCCCCTTATATTATAACATAACCATAATCTTATATCTAGATTATTGAAATTACTTTTTTTTTTATCTTTTTACTTTTTCTACTATCAAAAATTTATTAAATCATATCATAAAATACCATCTTTTCAAACATATTAACAAGGCAACATCCATTTTCAAGTATTTGAACTTGTAAAATTTTTTATTAATCCCATTACAAAAAAAAAAAAGAAATTCTTGATTATATCCTATATTTTCATATGAGATAATATGCGGTCCCTTATTGATGAGAACACGCATGTATTTCAATTACCGATAAAAATAGCATCATTTTTTTTAAAGAAATCCAATGTGGAAAATTGCAAAAGTTTAGGGATTCATTACGAAAAATTTTAGAAGTTTAAGAATCCAATTGAGAATTAATTTTTCCAATATAATGCGCCATTAACGGCGATTGAACGTATGCATTAACATGTCGTTTATGAGATACCGTGTGTTATATTATATTAAAAAATAAGTATCCAATAAAAAAATTGTTTTTGTAAAGGGATCAAATGTAAAAAATTTTAAAAAGTTCCAAAACCTAAAAAATAGGTTTTGCATATTAAAAATAATTACAATATCATAATATATCATATTTTACTATACTATATTAGATCATATCATATCACACCATAATTTGAATATTTAGAAGAAAATAAACTATAAAATATCCATAACATATTATACCCTTGAGTTTCTAATCTTCCCGAATAACCACTTAACCATTACAATATTATACCATCCCAATAATGATTCAAATAACGTGCTAGACTTTAGCGAATTTGAATTAATTATGTTCTGATTTGAAAAGCTTGCAGTACCGTATGATTTGAATTAGATATAAAAATGGAGATTTGGGTTGCTATTATTTTAGATATAATTTTGAGGTTCATTCGGCCCAATAGGTTTTATGGATTTATACGAAAATTTTGATCCATTCTTTTTCTCAAGGTGACAGTAAAATTCTCTCCACTTTCGTTGGAAAACGTAGATATCATTGGCAAGATGTTGCTAAATCTATGTATCTAATTATCTTGTCTTGTGTTGGTGTGTAGTTGTGTGGTCAAATTGCAATTTTTATAACAAGTTCATAATGACCCAATTTGGGATTGAATAATAGTTGGTTAGAAAGGAATTTTTATTTATTTATTGCGGTAGACTGCGGTGGATGAGAAGCTTTGTATGGGGTCGTCCTTATTTATTAGGGATGATAATGAGCACTACCACAAAAAGTACCTTGTTTGTCTTACGAGAGGCCCCTCCACCGACTTTGTTACGTAATGGTTTGTTTGTTGTTTTTTAAATGTTAAGATGATAAGTCCAATGGTACAAATATTTATAGTGCATTTATAGTTTTAGTTGAAAGTGAGTTGTACATATTTCCTAAGTTTATTATTTCATTGCTAAGGTGTCCTACACTTTGATGGATTGGTTACACTCACTTAATACATATCTAGAAATATAAGCATGCTTTCAATACCCTTATCTCCTGTCCTTTACATTGAAGTAAAGTCATATATACTGGACACAAATTGATGTCTGAGTTGGAGTTTTTAAATTAATTGGATTTTCTTAATTCTTGTAAAATGTACACTGTACCTAAATGGAATATATTTATTAGAATTTTATAATTTACTTGTATTTTTACTAATTTGTCATTATATTTTTTAGACATATATATGTGAGAAATATGAAATAATATTTAATATTTGTTTATAACAATAAATATTAAATAAGGTTAAATTAGAAAATTAAACAATTAATTGTAGTATAATGAACATAAATAGAGTATAATTTGGAATAAATAGAAAAAGGAAAAAATGAAATGGAGGAAATATATAGTATTCATAAATTGTATAGGAAACAATATGGTGGCAAGATTTACATGCTATCGTGAAGTTCTTTTTTTATTTTAATTAAATTTTAAAAGAGCTCTTAAATTGGAGTGTGATACAGTATGCTTATATATAAATCATACGATTGGTATTTGGACAGTTTAAATACACTTGTACAACATGCACGTGAACATTGGACTACTACACCTTGAGTCGCTGTGCATTGTATTTATTGATTTATTCTCAATTTACTATAAAAAAAATCTTTATAAAAATAAAACTATATAAAGATAATGTTAACGAAACATTAAGAAGAACAGAAGTCAATTATTGCACTCTGATTACAATTAGCAATGCCTTTTAATGATTCAAATTACTTCATTATTTCTTTTTTATCTATCACTTTTGGATAAAATCTAAATTTTATTTATCTGTCATTTTTAGACTTTTAATATAATTTAATTTACTTTTTTAATTTATTTTTTTTAATAAAATCGAAACTGATCAGATTTGATAATTTAATCTTAATCACACAATTTAATACTAAATTTAAATTTATTTATTATTTTTTAATCCTAGTAAAAACAATAAAAATAACTGGTAAAAAAGAACGGAGGGAGTAATTAATTTAATTTGTACCTAATTTGAACCTCGTTGCAGATATCCATCTTAATTTTTAAGAGATTTTAAGTTTTGTATGTCTTTTCCTTTCCACACAGGCTATATAAGAGGTATTGTTCAGTTTTATCTAACTAAAATATAAACTTATCTTAAAAAAGAAATGTTTCACCGCACATAATTATAAATTATCTTTGGTATTTCTAATTTTGTGCTTAACCCATAATAAGATCGAACCTCGTCATTAGTCTAATTGCAATGCTATGAAAAGTATACATGTCGTATCGAGTAATAATGCAGATGATTAATAGAGTATTATTTTCAACGAAAATCAAAAGCATGTAAAATGAGAAAAGAAATTTATGTTTGTTATTCAAGATTTTTCAAATTGAAAATAAAATGACTATAAAGTACTATTAGAATTGACCAAAATAACTAATAAGCAAATGTACAACTTCAATTAATTTTTCTAAAAACATTTTTATTACTCTAACACAATGAGATTAAAGTAAAGTAAATATTTAAAGAGTTATCAAAACTAAATGGCATCAACTCAAATTGTTATCTAGAACAAGATATGTATATATATATATTTTTTAAAAGATATGTATCATTTAAATTTACTAAAGGAAGGGACAAAAACAATAATTCGGTTGGTGGGAGAAAAGTTGAAGGACTTGATTGGAAAAACTGAAACAAAAGATGAATAATATAATAAGCTAAATAATAGCATGCTTAATTAAGCTTAACCAAAAAGTTCTATAGGCTTTAATTATCCACTAATTGTGAAAAAAAGGTTAATTAGGTTGGTCCCTTTTGAAAGTTGGGTAATCTTAATGATTTGTCATAACTTTTAAAAACCAACTTTTATGGTTAATTGAACCCACATTAGACCTTTTCAAATATGCACCTCTTGATGAAAAAGGTTCGAGTGATTATCACGTACACTTATCTTTCTTTCACATGTGTATCCAAAAGGTTAAGTCATTCTTAGGAACCTTTTTTTTTTTTTCTTATTCTTTTTTTTTTCCTCTTTAAAAAGTCGAGTGCTTGTGTGTAAAGTTCATATAGGGGAAGATTACTGAGCCTTTAATTTTTTTTTTTAACCCTTAAAGAAGGGAAAAAGTGGCTTTCTCACATATTTTTGATTTTTTTTTTTTCAGATTCTTCTATTTGGGTTTTTCTATTGTTAGTACTTCTTAAGGATTCCCAAAACTCCTAAAGTTAAAAGAAAAAAGATGCCATGTTTGAAATCAAATTTGTAAGGTGGGAATTTTGTCATTTTCCATTTGTTTTTTTCAATGAAAATAAAATATGACCAAAATAAAAAAATAAAGGAAGAGTTTCTTTGATGGGGCGGTGCCCCCCCTCATAATTAGTCACTATGCGAGCTTCTCTTTTAATTGGCCATCAGAGGTTTCTTTTTAGTTGAAATAATTACACATTTATTTATATTTGTATGATAATAATTTAACGCTTTTAATATGTGCATGAAGCCATTGTCAAATCAATAATAATTTATATAATATTATTATATTTTTTCCACTCCCGAAAAGTTAATCTAGATGTTATCGTTGAGCTAAGCACAAAAACAGAAATATAATTAAACCATTAAACTTTTGACTTTGGTGCTACTATACAGTAGCCACTTGAGTCTTGTAATAATCTAACAAAAATACACATATTGTTACTAATATTTCATATATATAAATGGAAAAAAAGAGGAAGCAATTTTCTATATTTCCAAACAAACTTGGCATATTATTACTATATCTTTTTTCATATATATAAAAAAAGGTATATGTTCATATTTAGCTTAAATTATCTAATAATTCTTCTATCACTCTATGTAAAAAGAGGAAACTAATATAAATGGCCATCCTTTTTGCTTGATTGGTGGTCTCTCTCACTCTATATATATATAAAAGTAAGAGCACTTTACTTCATATTATTCTAAACTATAAAAGGAGGGAAAAGTAAAGAGAGATATAGAGGGAATAGAGTGGGGATAGAAAGTCTAATTGCTTTGAGTGCAAGAAGCTACCAAAAACTTTTATAAAAAAGCGAGTGGTTCTCAATTAACCCCAGCTGTGAGTGATTTGTTGTTATGTCTTTGCTTAAAGTTTGACGTTTCATGAAATGATTATCCCACATACATAATTAAATTACTATATAACATGTGTAAAAGCTCATAATATATAAGTGGGGTTTGGCTTGCACTAGTGAAAAGAGTTATGGGCCCTTTTGTCTCATGATATTCCATCAATTAGTCTTTGTAACAAGTTAGCTACCTTTAATCCAAATCCAAGATTCATCTATTGATCAATTACATTTTGAACTTTGTACCAATAATTTTTTTTTCTTTTCTTTTTAAATATATTTGAAGTTGACATCTTTTAAATAGTCCGGGGTGTGTATATAGTGTACTTGCATTTGAACTCTTCAATAAATAATTTGTAAACGCGATGCATGGTATCGCACCCTGAACTTTTGAGTTTCTAATGGATCGAATAAAATACCGTTTAAGCAATTATGTATTGGATAGAGGAATTATTTTGAAGATCTTTATGAATGGGGCCATGATCCCTTAAGGAAAAAAAAGGTGAGAAATGGGATTTATTTTATTTATTATAATATTGAATCATACATAAATAGTTCCTCTATTATTGGTGGGGTAGGGGAAAGGAATTGTTAAAAGGCATATTTGGTAAAGTGGGGATAAAACTTTTCCTTGATTAAGGAACTAATTACAAAGCAACACTACCTTTTGATAATGATGCTAAAGGTAAAATTTAGAAAGAGAAAATGGGTTTTTCAATTCAAACTCAAGGAGGAAGTGAGAAATGATAACGAGAAATCCAAGAGAATTTTTTTAAATGTAAAAGAAGTTAGAGAAATGAGGTCACATGAAAGTCTTTCTAAAGTGGAAGGTATTATTATGGTCTCATGCTTAAGATGAGTGACAATGGCAAAGACAAAAGCAAGTAGTTTCTTCAAAAAATTCTTCATTTTCCTTTATATTATATTATTCACGAGACATATAAGTGGATTCCATAATATTATAAACTTTCGAAATTTACGTATGTCACTTTTTATGGAGAAATATATATGTCATGTTTATTGTGAAAAAGGTCAAATATAAGTTTGCCTCTCAAGTTTATCTAAATGTTAAGTGTCATCTTTCAAGTTTCAAATGCCACGATGTTGTCCTTCAAGCTTTAGAATTGAATTTGCATCTAATTTAATACAATATAGAGTCTATGCTTAGACTCGGTTTAGACAAATTTTATGAATTAAGGCTACTGCCACCTACGTAAAATTGATTAAAAAAGAAGTTGAGGGATGATTAATATGGGTCAATTTCACCCATGATCACTGAACTTAAGGCTAATCGCCCAAAAAGTAACTGTTTTATTTTTTGTGACTTAAAAGTCACTTAACTTATCAACTTTTTTTTTTTTCAGAAAAGTTATCTTGATTGATTTCCGGCAATGACCCTTACCGGAATGTTGATGTGGCACGCCACATTAGCAAAATCACTTACTAAAATGTTGATGGGGCACGCCACGATATATGTCTGGACACACGTGGCACGTCATGTTAGCATCCACATCACCGGAAGATGTCACATCAGCCGGCCCCCCTATTACAATAAACAATAGGAAAAGGACACATGGCACATGTCAAACATCCATTTGTCTTAACCAAATCAGAATCGGGTCATCCACCCAAATACCCATATTCCTAAAGGGACTTGAATCCAAGCTTATAAACCTATGATTTTCCCTTTTCCTTTTCTAATGTGGGATATGGGAAGGGATGTAAAGCTTGAGAAGATTATTCTTTCATGATTTTTCTTGCTTTCTTAACCATTAAATCCATCACATATATATCATTTTTGTTGCTTTAACCATCACATACACATCCCATGAAAGAATTAGAAATGGTTAAAGTAAAAAAAAAATTGATGTGAATGTGATGGATTCAATGGGTAAAAGGCAAGAAAAACCATGAAAAAATAATTTTCTCAAGCTTTACATCCCTTCCCATATCCCACATCGGAAAGGAAAAGGGAAAACCATAGGTTTATATGCTTGGATTCAAGTCCCCTTAACAAGATGGGTATTTGGGCGGATAACCTGATTTCGATTTGGTTAAAGCAAATGGATGTTTGACATGTGCCACATGTCCTTTTTCCTATTTGTTTATTTCAATGGGTGGTGTTGGTTGACGTAGCTAGCTGATGTGACTGCTGACGTGTCATGCCACGTGTGTCAAGGCATATGATGTGGCATGCCATGTTAGCATTCCGGCAAATGGTTGTTGACATGGCATGCCACGTGTGTCTAAGCATATGATGTGGTGTGCCACGTCAGCATTCCAGCAATGGTTATTGCCCAAAATCGGTCAAGATGACTTTTTAAAAAAAAGATGATAAGTTCAGTGATATTTAAGTCACAATAATTAAATTAGTTACTTTTGGGCAATTAGTCGTAAGTTTAGTGACCATGGGTATAATTGACCCCATAAGTGGTAATGCTTTACTGAATTGGTCTAAAAAACTTACCTAGATTCGAGGATTAATTTCATATATGGTTATTAAACTTTCTACTTTTAATCGAAAAGTAAGAAAATAAATTTTTTTAATGGAAAAATACCTGAAATTAGGGAGATTTTCAAAAAGTTACACTGACTAGATTTTAGGAGGAAGCCTACAAAAATTTTTGTTGGCCATCATAGCAGCTTACCATATAGGGCGGGTATAGTATCATCTACCACATCATGACTAATAAGGAAATGACATGTATAAAAATTTGATGAATTTTTTATTTTTAAAATATTTTTACATGTGGTATCTCCTTCATTGCTTGACATGGATGACAGGTTGATGTAATGGCCTATGTGTCATATACTTAGATGAGATGGGTGATATGGCATGCCAACAAGGATTTTCGATAGGGTTCCCTCAGAAATTCGGCTAAAGTGAATTTTTGAATTTTTTTTTTGAAATTCATGTATTTTTATATTAAAAAATTTTGTTTTGCAAATTTTCAGTTAAAAGTTGAATATTTTAATGAACGTGACTGAAACTAATCCTAAATTGAGTATAAACAAAAATTTTCCTAAAATATATACATGTTGACAAAAATTATGCATACATGGATAATGAAGAAGAGAGATGAATATATGGAAGTATGACATAACTTGGTTAAAGTTAATTGATAGCTATATTTGGTTTTGATATTTACTAAAATAGTTAATGTGAGCCTAAAAATAGAAAGAGGTCTCACAAAATGCACCAAGTGTTCACATATTAGGCTTACTCCTAATCTCTCTCAATTCTACTTTTTACAGAAAGATACTTAACTTATAGGTACACTACAAGAAAATTGATTTTTAGTGACCAAAATTTGACGAAGGGATGAAAATTTGATCGTAAAAATATACATATAACAAATTGAAATTAATTCGGTGGTTAATTGTAAAATTTTATTATTATTTACTTAAGGGTTAAAAATCCAGTGGTTGAAGAGAAGATGTTCCTATGGTCAATACCTAAAAAATATTAGTGGGACCTCAGGATAGGTTTACCTCTAAAATAATTTTTCCTTAATGAAACCCAAAATTACTCTACCACATACAACTAAAAGATAAAAACCTAGTAGATAAACGCAAACTAACCAAAAAGAACAAACCCTTTTATTTCTGCAAAAACACGTATAATTCTTTAAAACTTCAGTCGCCATTCTCCAATGATCGGTGCTTGTAGATCATATTAACAAAGAAATTGTTCTCTCTAGCAGCAATTCCATGTTTTAAGTTTTTAGGTTTAATTTCTCAATAATTAGTTCAAATTTTCCATTGTTGTTTGTGGTTATAATTTCTATGAAATTTGTTAACTTGCTTGATTCAGTAATCTCTTTGTACAGTGCATGTCCTTTCTTCTCTAATTTCTCTTAAAGATTTCGGATTATACTCTTTGGGATTTCATGGTTTGGGTCGCTGATTTAACATGGGAGATATCATTGTTGTTTGGGTCTCTTAAAGATTTGGGATTATACTCTTTGGGATTTCATGGTTTGGGTCGCTGATTTAACATGGGAGATATCATTGTAGTTTAGGTCTCTTAAAGATTTGGGATTACACTTCTACTGGACTCTCCAGTTTTTTATTTTTGGAATATTTTGCTTGTTTTCTCCCTAAGGAAGGAGAAGGGAGACGGACTCTTGAATGATTTATTTAGAAATAGGAAATCATTGTCATTCATGGAACGATTAACTAAAAAGCTTTTGATGTTTCACTTCTTTCAATTTTTTTTGAGTTTTGCGTCTGATTTTAGGGAATCTAAATGGTAATATGTTAGATTATTTTGTAAATTAACTAGATAGAGATTCTTAGTCATTTATGTGTTATCTTGGCTTGGACAATCACTTTAATGCTTGAAACATTACAGTGAGTTGCCATACTTTTCAGTTGCAATAACATTGATCTAAATGGTTTGCTCTAGTTTTTTTCACTGTTTTATCTCACTGATATTTATCAAAGTGCAACTGTTGTGAAATATTAATTGGATTTTATTTTAGGATCCTTCTTTTTATTTGTTTCCATTGAATTGTTCATTTTGATATTTGTTCTGTTTTAGTATTGCACTTATCCTCTTTTTATCCTTTATTATAGTTCTTTTACTGTGTGTTTTAATTTATTAGGAAGAGAGAGATGGATGGATTGTTGGAAACTGTTGTGTTAATATATTTGGTTACTTCATTGTGGATTCCTTCGATTTAATCTATTTGGCTAAACTTTGAATATATGGCATTAATTGGATATTAATTGGCAAATTTGTGCATTCATTTAGTCGTGAAATAAATTGTAGGAGAAGAAAATATCTTGCAGCATTATAGGAAAATCTGGCAATTAATGGTGAATTTAGAGCAATTTGAACAAATTTTCATTTTGCCTATACAAGGCCACGTGACCCCAAGACCAATTCCTTATGCAGCTGCATGCCACCTCTCTGCCTCCCATGTTATATTTTCCATTTTTTTGCCTAAATCCTAGTATAGCTATACCCAGCCGCGTGACCCTAAGACCAAAACCCCACACGGCCGCACGACTCCCCCCTACTCTCCCAATTAAAAATTCCTCTTCCTGTTATAAGCTCATGCACACATTTTCACCAACCAGCCGTGCCTACTTCCCCACCCAGCTGCATCCGTACATTTTTAATTTCTTAACTTTTTTTTTTACATTTTCTTATGTTTTAAGTCAATTTTATTTATGGTATTAAAATCTTATGAATGAGACTAATATAATAATTTGATGTGAGATAAAATGACACGGTAAATTCCAAACTTTTAAATTAAAAAACCTTATATTGTAAATGCATAGTTACAAATAATTAACCGAATCTTAAAATTTCATTAGAAAAACTTGATGCAATAATCAATCTATTTGTAAATATAGAAAAAATAAAGACTTGATAGGATCAAATGACCATATGTAAAATATTTTTAATATAAAAAATATAAAAGTTTAATAATTTAAAAATATAGTTCGTCTTAATTTTTTTATATAATTACAAAAATTTAAGGTAGGATGGAAATGAACATGAATTTGTCAATTGAAAAAAGTCCTAAAACTTCTACAATCCTTTGTCTTAGCTAATTAATCAATAGCATACTTATCATGTGTTGCAAATCCATCACCCAAAATAATACTATTATCTAATTATTTCGTAATGGCTATTAAATTCTTCAACTTTGCTCTATAGTGGAACACACTGAACTATGACTTAAAGAAAATACATTATTCCATGATTTCTCCAATAATTTATATTTTAAATTTTCATATATATATATATATATATATATATATATATATATATATATGCACCTTTCTTACACGTATTACGTGAAAAGGCCAAAAAGAGACTTTTGTAAAATATAAAAGACATTTTGAGTTCCACTCAGGTATTCATTCTAAAACTGTATCTACCTTGCCACCAGATCATTAAATCATGTACATAGTAGCACACCTCAATAATACTTTACATTAAATCCAAATAAAAACTCAATATAAAAAATTAATAATTTAGAGATCCAAACCCATGCATGCTAAAATAATATTATTATTTTTTAATTTTATTATTCAAAATTGAACCTAAATGGACTATAGTAAATGTTTAGAAATAAAGTAAAATAGTTTAAAAATTAAAGGCTTATTTAGACAATGGACTATAGTAAATGTTTATCAATGCTTATTCCCGGTCTTGAGAGTTCTGGAGATACAATTAATGTTTATCTCCAACCTTTGATAAAGGAATTAAATGAACTATGGGAAAATGGGGTTGATACTTTTGATGCATCTGTTAGACAAAATTTTAGTTTACATGCAGCTTTATTATAGACCATTAATGACTTTCCAACATATGGAAATTTATCTGGATGGAGTACAAAAGGAAAAATGGTTTGTCTATGTTGTAATAAAGAAACTTGCTCGATGAGGTTGTACAATGGTAAGAAACAATGTTATATGGGTCATAAACATTATCTTCCTTTGAATCACAAGTGGAGGAATGATAAACAATCATTTGATGGAACCAAAGAGCGGAGGTTACTGCGTAAACCATTATCTGGCTATGATATACTAGATCAAGTGGTTGATTTAGATGGGTTATTGCTAACTAAGGATCTAATGAACAAGACTAAGATATCACATGTTAGTAGAGGTGATAATTGGAACAAAAAAAGCATTTTTTTAATCTTCCATATTGGAAGATGCTATTGTTGAGGCATAATTTAGATGTGATGGACATTGAGAAAAATGTGTGCGATAATATTTTGGGGACAATCTTAAATGTCAAAGGAAAAACCAATGATAGCATAAACACTCAATTGGATTTGCATGCAATGAATATTAGGAATGAATCACATCTAATAAAGAGTGGTGATAAATATGTGTTGCCCACTGCATGCTACACATTATCTATTCAAGAAAAGAAAAAATTTTGCAGTTTTTTAAAGAATCTAAAAGTTCCGGATGGGTTTTTATCTAATATTTATCAATGTGTCAACCTCAAAGATCATAAAATTTCAGGCTTGAAGAGTCATGATTGCCATGTCCTTCTATAACACTTACTCTCTCTTGCCTTATATGGACTACTTTCTAAATTTGTGTGTGAACTGCTCATCGAATTGTCATTTTTCTTCAATGTGCTTGGAGCAAAATGTTTAAAAATAAACGAGTTGGAGCAAATAAAAGCCCAAATTCCTATTACTTTGTGCAAGTTAGAAAAAATATTTCCTCGTTCATTTTTTGATATCATGGTGCATTTGCCAATTCATTTAGCTAATAAAGCTAAGATTGCTGGACCAGTGCAATATCGATGGATGTATCTGGTAGAGCGATGGTTGTACTTCTTAAAGTCTCTTATCGGTAATAGAGCTTGCCATGAAGGTTATATTGCAAAGGGATACTTGGAAAGTGAATGTATGACCTTATGTTCAAGGTACTTGCAAATAATAGAAACAAAATTTAATCGCCTTGAACGAAATTATGATGGTGGGGTTCAATCTGATGGAGGTTTATCCATCTTTTGTCAATTTGGAAGAGTATTAGGAGCTAGGAAACAATGTACACTTATGCATATGAATTGGAGTTGGCCCATATTTATATTTTAAAGAATTGTGATAAAGTTCTTCCCTTTCTTGAGTATGTACCTAAAATAAATTATTTCAATTTATCTTTATTATTATCTTTATCACTTTAAGTGACATATTATTGTACTTTAATTTCACACAAATATTTCTCAAAAATTCAATCCGATACCTCTCAACACATTAGTGATTCAGAATGGAGTCTCCAATTCATTAGTTGGTTTAAAGAAAAGGTAAGTTTTAGGTTAAACATAGGTTGCCTCTTTTTAATTTCTTTATAATCATTGCTAATATATACAAAATGATTTTGGCAGGCAATAGAATTGCATAGTCAACATGATAATAAGATAACAACTGATTTATTATCATTGTCACGTAGACCCATCCAATATGTGAAAAGTTTCAATGGCTACATTGTTAATGGTTATAGATTTCATATACAACAATATGATAAACGTTTGAGGACACAAAATTGTGGAGTGGTGGTTGTTGGAGAAGTGGATAAAGATAATGGAAATATCGATTACTATGGAGATCTGATTGAGATCCTTAAATTACAATTTCTTAGAGGAAAAAGAGTGAATATGTTTCAATGTAATTAGTTTGATGTGTATGACAATGAAAAAGGGATAAAAATAGACGAATATGACTTTGTAAACATTAACCGTCAACAAATATTAAAAACAAATGAACCTTTTGTCTTGGTAAATCAAGCATCACAAGTATTTTATGCTAATGATCATTCCAATAAAGGTTGGCATATTGTACGAAATGTTGTGCCTTGTGATTCCTTTGATGTTGTATAGAAAATGGAAAAGGATTTGGAGGAGGTTGACAATTTTATTGATCAAGGTTTGATTTCCTCATATTCTTCTTATAATAATGCTTTTATATGTCTATACTAACTGAATTTAGTATGATTGTGTGTGTATATTGCTACTAATTATAATTCAAATTTATTTAATGATGTGTTAAACTAGATGAGATGTTCATATCATTTTTTATTAGGTTTGACATGAATCCATCAAAGTTTAAAAAGACTGGAGTGGGAACCAAATCAACAATGGGCAAACAAACATTCATTCCACCAGGTGCTTTAGGGAAGGGACGAGGGCAAAGATTAAAATCTTTCACCACTTCAAGAGCAATTGATCAAGGAATTTCAAATGTAACAAGAAAAAGCTCCCATACAACAAATTCTAATCAAGATGAGCAACCACTAGTACCTTTTGGATTTCAGTCGAATGAAGATGAGAATCCTTCCCCTCAAGTGGATGAAGAGATAAAAGACACAAAAACAAGTATTTTATTGATTCAAATTTAATTTCTCTTTATCATTAAGTAATTTTAAGTTTGTATATGACTTAATTTATCATTTATAGGTCTAATAAAACTCGATGCTAAAAAGGTTCGAGGAAGGAATAAGTGTAAAAAATTGCAAGACTCAAGGCTGGAGAAAAATTGAAAGTCACTTTTTTTTTTTCAAAATCGAGTTGTTGGGGAGCATCATGAAGATTTTTCAAGGAATCCAGGTAGAATAATTCGAGATCGTAATATCTGCCCTTGGAAAGTACACTCGTAGGGAGAAATTTCAAAAGCAAAGATTGACCACATGTGGCAAGCCGTTATTATAAAAAATTATAGCATTATGTTCTTCAATTTTTTTTTCACGCTTTAATTATGGCAATGATTTAAATATGTGTTCAAGTAATGCTTATTGTTTTTTTATGATAATGAATTTAGGATGCATTTAAGAGTGATGACATACTTGAGCAGCGTGAGCATGTACTGGAACATATGAGAGACTTATGGAACAACTGGAGAGGAGCGATGCATTTCAAGAATATGAAGTCTAGGTTACTTTATAAAGCTTTGAAAAATGTGCCAAAAAGGGTGGATAAGAATGATTGGGAATGGCTAGTCAAAGAGCATTACTTTAGTAAAGAATTCCAGGTATTCCATGATCTATATTTTAGTTAAATTCTTATTTTTATAGACAAATCATAAATTTACATGTCATATTGTTAATGTAGGAAACAAACAAAAGAAACTCAAGTAATAGGTCCAAGTTGAGTATGCCTCATCGTACAGGCCGTAAGCCTTTTAGAGAGATTAACTATCAACAGGTGATTGACCATCCTTGAAAATTATTTGGAAATTTTTTATTTATTAAAAAAGGCTCATTTGACAAGTTTATACTTGTTTTGAAGGGAGGCAAAGATGGTAACCCTCTAAATTAGGCTACCATGTTTTTTGAGACTCGCAAAAAGGATAACAAACTTGTTGAAACTGCCACCAATGAAAGATATGTGTGTGATAAATTTTTTTTCCATTATATATACTAACTTTTATTTGATATGTTCAATACATTCTAAATTATCATTGTATTTATAGACTCAAATCCAAGAAGTAGTATAATCAGAACCCTCTCTTTCTAACATAGAGGTAGCAGAAAAAGTCTTTGGACCTCAACGAAAAGTTCATGTTGCTAGATTTGGGGGTGGCATAAGTGCAAGGTAGTTAAAAGGGCTCGGTTCATTGAAAGAGTCATTGTTATCAAAGCTTAAGAAAACTGAATAAGAAAATCAAGAATTGAAAAGAAAGCTTGATGCCTTTGATAGTAAATTTGCACGACTCGAAGCTACAATCTTAAATAAGCAATCTAATGTTCATCCTGCATCACCATCTTTAAGTGAATCCCCAACAGGGTGTAACATTTAACAGGTACTTGCTTAAAATATATATAGTTCTGATGTACTATATCTAACATGATGGATGCTTTATGTTTATTTTTGGTTGAGATTTAATCTCTGTACGGTTCTTGTTTCTACTATTATACTTTGTCTCCTATGTTCTTAGGCTGTCTATTTTTGTCAAGCTGGTTGGGTTCATATGTTGAGAGAGAAGTAACAGTCTGTTGATTGTAATGTTAGCTTTAATTTACATCTTAGTTGGCCAACAGTAAGATTGAGATTTTTGTGAAGCATATTGGGATGGACCTATGAAAAGCATATTGATACACAAATTTATTTTCATCTGGCATTTAAAATATTTGTCACAGACATTGAGGGTTTTTATGATACCCTCAATATCGTTGCCCAATTGCTTTTGATTTTATTTTAAGCTGCCCAGGTTAGTTTCCTATGAAGAAGTTAAGACAATTGAATGCAACTAGTCAAAGAAGCTTCATTTCTCAATTTCTTTCAACTTTTATGTTTGTTTTTTATTGTGTGCATATCATGCCTCCAATGGAATCAAACTCACTATTAATGGTCTTGACCTTTGGGTGGTTTTAGTCCAACATTTATAGCAATAGTAGATGCAAGTTCAATATGCATCTGGTGAGGTATATTACATGTGAAAATGATATTAACTAGAAGAAAAACATGAGGGATATAACTTTGTATTGGAAAAATTGATATAACTTTGTAAGTTTTTTTGTATCTCTTTATTTACTTGTCTATCATAAAAAGTTGTACCTTATTTTTTCATTGTTATTTATGTCATTAAACTTAATATTATTTTTTACTTTTTCTTTGTAGTCCCTATCATTTTTTGAATATTTTGAACTTATATACAATTACAATTGTTAGATATTTTGGATATTTAGGGTAG
>CM075818.1:7399937-7435944 GCA_037975025.1 Excoecaria agallocha | reverse complement strand
CCTTTTTGGTTTTTTTTGGTTCTTAATTCATTTTAATTCAAATTTACATTTTTAATCCTTTACACTTCTTCATGTGATGGAAAATGATAGTTTGGTCCTTGAACTTTTCCTTATTTATGATTTTTCCCTTTTTACCTATTTGACCATTTTTAACTCTATTGACTTTATTTGTAATGCCAATTTTCAATTTTACCCTTATTTTTTTGCATAATTATATTTTTGCCCTTTTAAAACCAATTAACCTCATTTTTTTATCTTTTTCATTATTTTATCACATAATTGATATCTTTTATGCATAATTTACCATTTATTCCTTATTTTCTTGCATAATTATATTTTTGCCACCAATAGTGCCTAGTGAAAATTCTTATATTGGATATGTGGGACAAGGACTACAATGATGTAAATGAACTTGAGTGACCACTTGACATGATTTGACTGCTCTAGTATAAGTAGAGGGACCACTTGACGTGATCCGATTGCTCCATAATGTGTGTGTATCTGTGAGGTGACTACTTGACTTAGGCCAACACCTCAATAATCCATCTAATCTCATGGTGCTACCGCGGTATATGTGTCCCAATAGCTTGTCATTATATCCTACAATCCTTGATTATCCACTATACACTAAGAGTAATTATTTTATTTCACATTATGCTATAATTTCTCATAACTTTCCATTTTAATCACATGAAACCACAATTTTCATAGGCTCATTTCATATCAATTAATGCTTACTAAACACATATTTATAACACACATGCATAATATCATTCAAAAGTGTTGGACACATGCTATTTTCTTTACATACATCATTTGGCCTCTAGCATGTTCTCTACATACAATGTGATTTCTCATTCTTCCTCATATCATTTCTATTCTCAAGATCATTTTAGCATTCATATGTGATACACATTCAATTTGCATTAATAACCCTTAGTATATATGTGTATACACTACAAGAAAAATGCAAAATAGCGAGGACAAAATTCCTCGCTAAATGATGATTTTTCGTCGCTAAATTAGTTTAGCGACGATTTAGCGAGGGACAAAAATTCTGTAACAAAAGTCGTCCTAGCTGATTTTAGCGAGGATTTTCGTCCTCGCCTAAAGTTAGCGAGGATTAAATCCTCGCTAAGTTTTGCAAGGATTTGTCCTCGCTAACTTTAGCGAGGATTTAATCCTCGCTAAATTTTGCGAGGATTTAGTCCTCGCTAACTTTAGCGAGGATTAAAGTCCTCGCTAAGTTTTGCGATGAGTAATTTAGCGAGGACTAAATTGTCGCAAAATTTTATCTAGGACAAGTTCCTTGCTAAATTTTAACATGCATTTTGTGACAAAATTGTTCTTGCTAAATTTAGCATGAGATTTATACTTGCTAAATGTTGATATAAAATTTTTTGTTTTCTTAATTTAATATGAAAATTTTATTATTTAAATAATAAATTTATATTCACTCAAATATTTAATATAAAAACATATATATATTAATGAATAAATTGTTATTTACAAGTGTATAACATTGCTAATAATACATCCATATATAACAGTAACAATTAAAAATCATAAATATCTCATAAAATGCCAGTTGCTTTTAGTTCCTAAAATTGTGTAGTGATTGTTTGCAGATAATGAAGAATTCCATCCAGTGTCAATATTAGAACTTGATCTTCTAATTGTTGATCTTGAACATCTGACCAGTGCTTGCATAACTTGACTAAATACAAAAAAAAAAAGTAAAATATGACCTACATATAGATGATTTAAATACAATAATAACAATAAAAAAGCAAAATATGACCTATATACTTCATATATAGATGAGTCTCCTATACACAGGAGGTAATGCAAAGGCAAAAAAATTCTGACTATAAATGCGCATAAGCTAGTTGCACCTTTGGATTCGCAAAAGCATTATGAATTTGAGAATGAAAAGTCAATTTAATATCATCTGGCTTATAGAATGACATTCAATAATTTCAAAATATTCTAAGAACACTAATGATAACAACAGTTTGCTTTCACTGAATTGACGAAGCATATTATAAAGTAAATCTCACCATATAATGTTGTCCCATTGAAGGAAACCCAGCATGGCCTCTAGCATTTGTGAACTTGTAAACAGCACCCAACACTAACAAAAGAGAGAGGAGAGCGAGAGAGAGAGAGAGAGAGGGAGATTCAAAGTCATTATATGTACAGGTACTGATCTGTTTGATCCATAGAAAAAGAAATATAGCTTGAGTCAAATTTGAGAAGGAAGTTGAGTACCTTCATAACCTCCAATACTGATAGCAGAAGGGGTGTATCCAGGTCTATAAACCTGATAAAAACATTTATTAAACAATCAAGGGAGTACGTTATACATGAACAAAGATTTTAAAACACATAAAGACAAATATATACTTTTTGAAAATGAGAGAAAAGCTATGTCCAATACCATTGGATTCGCAAAAGCATTATGAATTATAAGACTTACTTGAAGCAACCCAAGCCAGCAGCAAGGTGACCTGCAAAGCCCATGGCAAGCCTGGTCTCTACCATACCGCCAATCATCAGATCCATCCCCGAGGCCTTTGCTGCCTCAATAATTTCAAGTGCACTAATAACACCAACTTTTGCAAGCTTGATATTAATGACATCTGCAAGGTTTCCTTCAGCTATTTTCTTCACATCACTTAATCCCCGACAGCTTTCATCCGCTGCAACAGATACCCCGTATTTCCCCTTTGCAATATTAGTTACATAACCAAGGCCTTCCCAATCATCTCTGTGAACTGGCTATTCAAAGAGAACAGGAGTAACCTGCATTTTTGTGCAAAAATTATTTTTTATTTAAGTTAGTTTCACAGGTCAAAGCCTATACTTCTAAAAGAATTGAATCCTTGTTTGCAATATTTTGAAGCCAATTCAGCAGCTTCAGCTGGAGACACAATGGGAATCTGCAAATTATAATGTGAATAAGCCGACTTTTCAAGGATAAAGTTTATTATATTACCTTTACATATATGTAATTCTAACTTATGAAGCAACAGATTATATGCCAAAGCCACTAATTGCATGTGTTAGTTTTCACAAAATGTAATGTATTATGAATCACTTCCAATGGCACTGAACTGTTATATCAGTAGTTATCCTGTCTGAAACTCCTCCAAACTTCATTATATTCACTTACACAACATTATATCCATATGCCAATCATATTACAATTCATTCATCATTATATTATGTATTTTAAGCTAAATATATAATTAATTATCAAATTATCTCATATCATGCTATAGAACATAATTTGGCCATGCTATGTTTCTTACTCTTTGATTGTTTTCCTTCATCAATTATCATTTATTTCATGTTATTACATTTTACTACCATGATATCTTAATTTATTTCATAAATTTAGGCTTAAGTCAAAGAAATAAATGAAATTGATTGTAGTTTTGCATCCACTAACCTCAAAGTAGCTTGATAATAAATTATTCCTTTCTCCTCTTTGCTTTTCCTCTTTTCTTGAAAATCCCCTTTAGCCTAAAATTGAGGAGGAATAAATTATGAGTTTATGTTATGAATTTCAACATAAAAATGCTCAATAAAAATTCTACTAAGGATTTTTTACAATTCTATACCAAAAATTCCTAATTAAATTTAACAAAAACTTAAAGAATTTACCTAATTAACTCAACTTTCTCTCACTAGAAATCTTCACTTCCCAAGCTTCCTTTTTCTCCAATTCTATTTTGTGTTGAAGAGGATATTTTTTAGTATATGTACGTGAAATTAAGGCTTGAGATTTAGTGGAAAATAGAGGAAGTAAGAAGAAAAATTGTAGGAATCCTTACTAATAGGAGGTTCAAATTTGAGAGTAGAAAGGGGGAAGATGATAGATTTTAGGCAAAAATGTAAAGGATTCTAGACCTTTCTAGGCTACGTTAGAGATATGCCCTAGAGCCCATGTAATAGGGATGTTTTTCATATGTATAAAATTTATATTCTTAATAAAAGGCATCATTCATTTATTAATGCTATGTTTAAATACATGAGTTTGTAAATCTTAAATTAATAAATGAATTCCTAGATATTATAAACACAGTGCAAAGGCAATCATGAAGGTGTTCATGATGTGAGATGTCTATTGCATGCAAATGTTTTAATATCTAAATATTCCTAGTCATAGAATTAACAAGATAGGACATTGTTAATTAGGACAGACTAGCACATATTATGCTCTTGAATGGTTCAAGCAGTGGTTCTCATAACTATGATTATGGAAGATAATCAAAGCTAACATGTGGATGCTTGTTAGAAGAACAAGTTCATTGGAGACCTGTAAAGAGAATGCTCACATGGCTATTAAATCTATGTCATTGAGGAATCTCTTCATAGCGGTTGTGCAAGTATCCTTAGACTTGAGAATCGCCAAAGTTATCTTAAGTAGCAAGTGGTATACTTTGACTCCATAACTGATTACTTCCAACTGGGAGTGAACATAGTTAGGAGATTGGGTATATCATGACCTACTTGAAGATAGTTGAGTGATTGACAAAAGATTCACCATCCCAGATTTAATAAGGGAAGTTATCTCGCATGATTCTATAATTACCTTGTTCAGAGAATCTCTGGCCAGAGTAAACTGCCAACCAAGATGGATAGAGATCCAAGGAAGGCATTTTGGGAACAATGTTTAAATTAATAGAACATGCATAATTAGATTTATATAGTTAACAGAAATCCATACTCAGAATCTAATTGAGTAAGAGTGTGAAAGGAGTAATTGCACGGTAACTATTTCTATGGAATGGGTACAGTCAAACCACAAGACTTTCCTGACATTTGGGTAGTCAATGAGGCCTATCTAGAGGCTAATCATGACTTGTAATAATGATGTATCAAAATATCAATAGAGATTGATAAAATGATTTAAAGGAGTTTAAATAATGTGAGTTTTGAATAGAGCTCACAATTACTATTATATTGCCAACATGGACAGGAACCCAATAGGTCACACACATGTACAGAAAGGGTAAAATGATAAAATAACAAGGATAATAATATTTGATATTATTATGAAGGTAGAGAAGTGAATATGATAATAATTAATTAAAGATTTTGATTAATTATGATCAAATAAAATTGTCCGCGGAACTTTTGGGAAATATTCTGTAAATTGGATCTAATTGAAATAATGTATTTTATGATTAATTATTATTGTCTTATAAGTGTTATAGGACTACTATAAGTGTTATAGGACTGGTATAATAATTAATAAGTTCATTGGAAGAATTATTAAGGGCTAGAGGAATGAAGCAGTTGGCGAAAGCCCTTCTATAAGGGCCACACGTCAAGTCCAGAACAGAAGGAATTAATGGCCTATTTTATGCACCAAATTAATTTATATATGTTAAATAAGTGTTATGGAACTTATATATTTAATTTGGTTGGATTTGGAATCCATTTGGGTATTTAAATCCAATTAGTTGCACAAAGGGCCTAGTTTGTGGGTTTTGCGCATAGTTTTTTATGAAAAGGTTTAAATTAGATTTAATTAAGTCCAAATGATTATAATTAATTCCAGAGGCCCAATTAATAATTCTCCAGCAATTTTAAAGAGCCCAATCTCATTAAGGAGTTGAATTTTAACCTAACTATAAAAGGCCAACTAATGAGGAATTAGGGTTAAGTGATTAAAACAAAAAGAAAGTCTTTTTCTCTAATCTCTCTCTCCTTTTGCGCCAACTCCAAGCTAGCTTCTTGGAATTTCAGCTAGCCCTAGTTAAACACCAATTTGTTGGTTCAATTTATCCCTCTCTAGTGTGGATTACTCATTGGAGGTGTTCGATTTAGGACACTGTGGTTTGCGACAACCCGATGCGAAGTAAAATCAACTGTTCAACAAAAATCAAAGGTGATTTTTCTTATTCTCATATAGTTATATTGTGTATTCATGGCAAGATCAGATCTAATGGTTAAAAAAAATTTAAATTTCGCTCATGTATGTGATGCATGTAACCGTTAAAATCCAACAGGCTGTTCTTAGGTCTACCAAATTAAGGGCCAAGATTTATCCATTTACTATTTGATCTAATAGCTTATTTTTAAGCCACTTGTCATCATCACAGTAAATCCTACAATTTTTATTTCACAACTGATGAGTGCATGTAATTATGGTCCATCTTCTAATGACATTTATGCCTTTGAATAAATAAAAAATGACAATTAAGTCTCTTAGTTAATTTAACCTTTATTTTTTGCCATTTTCAGAATTTGATGTTTTCCTCATCAGAATTATCTAAAATTTCATCCCACATGCAAAAAAAAATGCAAAAAGGTGTTTCTAAAATTTCAAATCATTCTGACATTATTTCAGTGTACTTTCAGCTCTGGAGGCAAAATCAGCCGGTTTGAAACTCAAAAATCTGAAACTGTTAGAAAAATTATTTTTCACTTCCAATAGCTTATTTAGGCTATTTCTAATGGTTTTGTTCAATCAAAATAATTTTAATAAGCCTATGAAATATTTTTGAATCCGGTCAAACTTATAGTCAACCGATTTAAAGTTATCAAGTAAACTCTTCACTATCTATTTTGGATACCTATTTGAGCTGAATTTCTTCTCAAATTGTACCTTTGGAATCCATTAAACATAAATTAACTGATATAATGGTTAAATACCATACTTTCTAGTAGGTCACCCATTCTAGAATTTCTTTAGGCTGCGCACGTTCAATAAGTAAGAACTTATGAATTTTACTGTGTTATGCTAATGTGATCTCACCAAATACCATTCCAATGTTACTATTTATGGTCTAAAATGTACCAGTCATGTCAGATGAAATTTTAGGGCGTTACAACACAAGACTTATAATTACTTCTCTAAAGTAGAATAAGTCTAACTAGTGTACTTGAGTGACACAATTCTAGCAAGTATCGATGGTGATATGAAGGTAGAGGTAAGATGAATGATTAATGACATAGGTTGGATTGATTTTTCTAAAAAATTAGAAAAAGTCTATCCTAAAATTACTAGAGATTCCTCACCACCTTTCAGTGTTATTTTGAGTCTGATGAGGATACTGATGGGGCAGTTAAATTCTAGTTGCAAAAAAAAAATAGAAAATCATATTTAAGGAATTTGTCGAATATTTGGGATTCCCATTTGATGGCTTAAAGGATCTACTAAATGCCACACCTTAGTACAATTAGGTGATTTTCAAAGATGAAGTTGAGCCTATAATTTATGTGGCATGGAAGACTAAAGCCCACACCATTTGAAAAATCATATCTATCGTATCCTCCATCGATTCTTTACACTATCTTTTTATGGGCACACCAAGGGTGCAGGTAATGTGAATTCCTTGGAGGTGCTATTTCTTAGATACATGTTGGAAGGGATCTGCTTGAACGACACTTATTAGTTTTGGAGGAAGATTAAGGACCTCCAATGGAGGCCGATAATAGTAAAGCAAATTCCCTTGGGGGAATGGTAATGGTGCTAGCTTGAGTAGTTAATCATAAGCCACTCAGTAATCCACTTGGTGTAGTGGCTTATATGGATTTCAAGATGTTCAAGAATATGAAAATCTTGAAGGAGGATCAAAGTGCTATTTATAACCATCGCTAGATGACAAGAGAGGAATATATTGAGCAAATTACCAAAAGACACACATTATTGCCTCGAGTTGCACAAGACGGTACTTCTAACAGTGACGATGAGGAGCAACCAGGGTAAGACCCCACAGCAGCACATAAACCCCTTTGGACCTCATAAATGGTGGACTTTTTCAATGGAGTTCAAGAGCATTTAGACATCCAAAAGGGCCAAATGGAGAAATTGTAGCATAGCATCGACGAACTCCATGTGAATCAAGAGAACTTCTTTAAGCAGTTTTGGGAGTGCTTTCCACCATTACCACTAGCTCAGTAATGCAGAATTGAACCAAAATTGAAAATTGAATGGATTTTGGTCTATTTGGTTTGGTTTATTCAGTTTTTGATTTGTTTGGTTTTGGACTAAAATGAATTTGCATCTTAATCAGTGGGAAACTAGATTAACCAATATATATATATATATATATATATATATATATATATATATATATATTAGTATTAAAGTTTCAAAATAATCATCCTAGATAAGTGGTGTGAAAGGCTAAGTAAAACTACCACATCTCAAGTTCAATTCTTTAGGGGGATAGGTTGTACTTTTCTTAGTTTTTTACTTTAAATTTATTTCACCTTAATTTTTTTATTTCTCAAATTTTTTACTTTAAAAGTTTGGTTTTCACAATTTTTTTTATTTTACAAAAATTTAAATCCCTAAACCTCTTTATTTTTTATTATTACGCCAAATTAGACGTATGTTATATTTGAGAAGTAAGTTATATTATATTTCTTTTATATGAATATTTTGTTTATTAGAGGATGTTTAATATATTTTTAAATATTATTTTAGCAATATATTTTTTGATATAATTTTAATTAATGTTTATTTATGGACATAATATAATAAATTTATGTATATTATTTTAATTTTAGTCATATTAAATGGTTTTATTTTTGTGAATATAAGTTAATTTAATTTATGGATCTATATAGGTTAAAAATCCAATAAAAAAGTCCATATTGACCCAGAACTTAATAGACCAAACTGAGCCAATCAAAATTAATTTGGTATATTCGGTTTTAGTTTTATATATTTCAATTTTTGGTTTGATTCTTTTTTTCATGAAATTCAATTTTTGATTTGTTTAGTTCGATCTAAAATCGAACTGAACCGACCATTTGCACAACCCTAACAGCAAGATTTGGCGAGGAGGGTGGATCACCTTAAAGCCTAATCGAAGATTTAATCCAAAAAGTTCTTGGAAAAAGAATTCTAACACCTTTTCTCATGATTTGTAGTCATTTTTACTTTCTTTATTTTTACTTTGTTTTTATTTTTATTTTAGTTTGTTATTTTTATTGGTTGTTTAGTTTGTAGTACTCTAGTTGCCTTAACTTATTAATACTTTATTTTATTTTGTTTAGTTAATCTAGTCATTTTTTTTGTGTTTTGCATTTCTATTCTTAGTTTTTATTTTATTTATGGTTGTTTTGCTCTTTAATATAGGTTTTTACTTGTTAGTCTTTGTAGTTTTTATTTTTAGTTAGTATGTTAGATAGGTAGGTTATAGTTTGGTAGAAGTCTACAATTAGTTTAGTTTGCTTTAGTTGTTTTTGAACTTTGAACTTTTTAAACTTCAACTTAGAATTTTGTAGTGTTTAGGGTTTTCATTAACAGTAGGATGGCTATGTTGTTTGATGTAGTCTTAGCCAATTTAGCATTCAACTTGAGTTATATTTATTTGTTTCCCATCATTGTACACAATAGACCTATTTTAAAATTTGAGAAAAACCAGTATATGAAAGTAGTTAAGCTTGGAAGGAATTTTAGAGTGCTAGAACCTTTCTCATCACCCTTCAAAGCCATTTAGCAACTCAAGTAAGGTTTAAGACATAATTTAGGCATATTTCTTTGTTTATCCACTTTAAAAGACTTTTATTGTACCCTTTATGAATTTTATTTGTCGTTAACACTTTTGATCTTATTTAGCATGCTTAATGCATGATATGAGTAATTTTGTTGTTACACACATCTTAGTACCATATAGCCAAAAAGCCTTTTTCTCTCCTTTCTAAAAATTGGCCACTCTAGGAATGGATTAGGTCATCATTTGAAGGTTATCCAAGTTGGTATAGTAGTGAACCTAGAAGTTCTAAATTTGAGAAAATAGGGATGTTGTTAAGATCATTTAATGAAAATCTAAAATGTAGTACTATTTTGAAATGAAATTGTTGAGTACCCTATGTTCATTTCATTAAGGAAAAGTCTAGCTAGTTGTATGTACCAATAAATAAATAAGTATATATAAAAATAAAATTGTGCATTTTTATAAGCTAGTAGAGTATAGTAATTTTCAAGTGTGGGGTACTTTTAACATAGAGAAAAAGGGCTATAAACTTAAAACTTCCCTCTTTATACTTTCATGGGATTATTTGTTCTACATTTCGAGCAATTGAGTTATGACAATTTTGGTGAGATTAGTGTAGTTAGAGTCTTATTTATAAGAGGAAGTTCGTGTATACAAGTAGAGGGTGGTTATTTTTATTTTGATTTTCCATATCCTTTTTTGTTAGCCTTTACCTTAATCAATCATTATAATCAGCTTAAAGGCCTAATGATTTTTCCTTGTTCTGGGTTGTTTAGCAGACATGACCATAGTGGTTCTGGTGCTAAAGGAGAGGCCTATGACATCTCTTGAGTTTCAAATGCAAAATCGTGTGTACATTTCAATGTACATTAATTCTTTTACTTGGTTACTAGATTATACTGGAGTTTTGGTTTTGAAAATTATCAAATTGTTTTGGTCTTGCACACACACTCTCGAAAAATTTTAAGTATTTTCTTATTCGAGTCTTCTTTTGCTAGGTTACCATCAAGTGCTACTATTAATTTCTAATCTTAGTCTTGAATTGTATGATTCTAAGATTAAATTTTGAAAATTTTCGAAATGTGGTTTTGTTCAAATTTGCTCGATGGCGAGCAAAAGTAAGTATGGGGTATTTGATAACTCCAAATTACACGTATATTTACGTGTGTTTTAAGTATGTTTTTGAGTTTAATTAGTGTGTAATTTATGTGTTTTATGTTTAAATTGTTTGCGAATTGGAATTATAGGTTTTAAGAGAGGAAAGTCCAAAATATGACCCTAAGGAGGAATAACTTTTTGTAACTATGGAAGTTACTCCCTAGATTCCAATCCAATGATCTTCATGTTGAGAATATTAAAATGTGTTTGTGTGGAGAAAAGAGCAGCAATTGGTTAATGTCTCAAAAGTGGCTACGTTTTTCTGAATGTTCTCCCCTAAAAGGTCTTCTCCCCTCCTCTGTAAATTTATGATTTTTTTGCTTTAAATACCAAAGAAAGAGTTTGACATTATTTATAATTCTACTTCTCATGAAATTTCCACTCAAATCCCCTAAAATCACATTGGAATGATCTCTTTTTTTTTTAAATAGATTTGACTGAGTTTGAGAACATAGGGAATCTGTTGGAAAATCCCCATCAATAGGCGTCTATGGAAATAACCACTAACATCCAAAACAAGTTAGTCTGCTAGGAAATAGCCAGGCAGAAGATAGTAATAGACGGGCATCTTTTAGTGAAAAATAGCCATCTGTCATCAAAAAAGGCTAAAAATGAATATTTTTCAAACTTTTTTCTTATAACCTAGAAATGAAAATTTAAGCCTCACAAAAATTTCTGGAAAACTCATGAAAATTATGGACAAAACTAAAAGTTTACGCTATCCTTTTGAAATACAAAATTTCCTTATTATTGGATAACTTTGATCTAAGCTACCTCAGAACCTAGTGTCAACAGTTGCTCCTAATTTTGGGAAACTTAGTGCATTAGTGCCTAAGTTAGCTAAAATTCAAAGTAAAAGGAAAAAATGTGTACATGAGGCAATGAATCTCTAGCTGATTAGATGTAATTAAGGACACCTACCATCCGAGGTAGTGAATCTCTTAAAGACGCATACCATCTGAGGCAACGAATCTCTGGTTGATTGTTTGATTGACTTATGACTTGTTGGAAAGTTGAGTTGTGACTCGTAAAAAAGTTTGGTCGGGTGACTTATAGAAAAGTTAGGTCATCATTTGTGGGAAGATCAGGATGTCATCTATGGGAAGATTGGTTTTATTTTCACCCATGGGAAGGTTTGGTTTTTACTTGAGGTAAGATTTGGTTTTCACCTGTGGTAAGGTTTGGTTTTCATCTGTAGGAAGATTTTGGTTTATAGGCTATGAGAAGTTGATTTACAATCTGTAGGAAGATTTTGGTTTACCATTTGTAGGAAGATTGGTTTTCATCTATATAAAGATTGGGTTTTAATCTGTAGGAAGATTTTGGTTTTCCGTCTATGGGAAAATTGGTTTTTATCTGTAAGAAGATTTTGGATTACCATTTTAACAGCAAAGACATGTCACATTTACAGTGAGTGTATTTTAAGGCTTGCTTCTCACCACCTTATGTCGAATGAGTGTACTTTATAACTTACTTCTCATCACCTCATGTCGAATGAGTGTGTTTCATAACTTGTATTCCTTCAACTTTAACAAAGCAGCATCTGATGCCTTGTTTAGTGGTATGATTCTTTTCTTTCCTATTAATTTTGTGTATGTAGTTATATGTATGGAATATATGCAGTTGTATGCAAGAAGGATTGCATGTATGTAGAGATTATATATGACACAATCACATGCAGATCTGTTGTACAATGAAACATGCATGTAAGGAATGTTGCATGTGGATGCATGTAAAAATTGTATAAACTACATTTCAGGTGATTTAAGGGCTTGCTTAGAGTACGGCTCAACTGTTGTTCTTTGTTAGGTACCCATTTAGAGGTCTATTTAATGCCTTTTAGAAGAGATTAAAAAACACTGGCTTGGTTTTTACTCTACAACTTGAGGCTTCTTGAGGAGGTTGATCCATTGTATGCTTAGTTGCATGGATCATGGCCTTGCAGCTTCTACTTTATGTAGGGAAAGTTATGCCCTCTGCTTGAAGAGTATGTGCACCTTTTTTCCCTAAGGATCCTGTGTTGGTCCTTTAATGGTGAACTATTTGTCAAAAAGGAAACATTTTGGATATTTTTCTAACCAATAGCCCCCTTATTTCTCCACGTTCCTATATTCATTATTCGAAACCTTATTTTTGCCTAGAATGGACCTAACCCAATCCAACGACTTTTGCTTATCTTCTTTTTTGTAAGACAGACTGTTTGTTTTTGGGTTTTCACCCTATCTTTTGGCCTAACTTTTGCTTAGAGATCGAATTATGATTTTCATCTCTAACGGCCTTGTCTTTCTCTATTCTTCTTTTTTATTTGGGCATTGAAACCCAAATTCTATGTGTGTCTATGAAATAAGCCCTCCTTGGCTAGTTAATCATATAGCTATACTTGTGTATGCGTTCTTATCTATATGCATTTCATTGCAACAATAATAGGCACAACTGGAATTATAATACAATGAAACAGGTTTTATTTAATATCAAGAAGGACATCTTGCATGCATATGACTCCTATTATCAATCAGCCCTTTCGAATTTTCTTAATTGAAACATTTTCTCTCACCTCTAATTTTTGCCGCCTTAACAAGGTGCCAAATTTTGGCAAGGCCACCTTTTTGGTATTTGACCTATGAGCTCTCTTTTTTTATTTTTATATTTGGGTATTTGCTTTAGAACCCTTTCTAGATTGTTGGTACAAAGGCTTGGTACTATAAAGGTACATTAGCTTGCACTATGTCATCCATAAACTTGCAAGTGCGGCAATAGGAATCCATAATCTTTCGGCCACCAGGCACGGGTTGAATCATGTTTGCAATGTTCTGACATTTTTCGTAGATATGCATTTGCGAGGAGTCATTAAAAGTGAAAAGGTGTTCATGTAGATTTGCAAATGCACCATGAGCTATGAGGCAGTTGCACTCCATCTCGTCGAACTTGATGCCACCAAATTTCTTGTAGTTTGTGACTGGTTGTCTTGATCCTAGTATAATCCTTTCCCTCATCATTGGAAGTTAAAATAGCATTCTGGACCCTGCCTCTTTCAGTGTGTATTTGTCATGTATTGTGTTTAATGTTTATGTTCGTCAAGATTTATCAGTGCCACTTTGGGTCTAAGCAAAGATTCACTTCTTTTTTCTTTTCATTTTCTTTTTTATTTTTTAATTTGTTATTTTTCTTGCTTCTCAAACTTCACTTCAGGAGTCATAATTGATGCTTTCAATATATCTTTTGCTTGAGATTAAATGAGAACTTGTATTCATTGGATTAATGTCTTGGAAATGCTATGATTATTACCATGCATGATGCAAATAAATAACATGTTGCAAGCATAAAGAAGACTTATGTAATTAAAATATCTAAAGAAAAGGTTCATTGTTCAGAGACACTTATTAAAGCATAGAGAAAACATGTAGGTCTTGTGATGCCCCAATGGTTGCTAAAGTAGCATTGTGGCCTCCATAACTCTCTTCGGGATTCGAGATCTACTTGCTATCGATAAGGTCCTGGATCTTATACCTAAGAATTTGGCAATCATCCATTGATGGCCAGTGTGTTAGTGGAAAGTGCAGAACTGATATGACTAGTAACTTGGCTTGCCATGATCCTTAATCGGTTTATGGGGTAAGGGCTGCAATTTTCCTTTTTAACTAATTGCTTGAAGACCCAAGATAAAGGCTTACCCATATCAGAATATTGCCTCTAAGCTCCTACAAGTGTTGGCACTTCTTCTGTTCCTCGGGTACCATTGCCATTATGTCCCTCATGGTTCTGGCTACTCGCCTTCCTAGTCAGGCAATCTCCTTCAGCTTAAATGGCAATATCTTTAAGAGCATCCCAATCTTTGAGCCCTTTCATTTTTAGGCCATCTCTTAGGTACGGGCTAACATTCTTGATGAACAACCCTATTTGATCAGCCGTATTAGGATTTTTCTTCATCTCCTTTACCCTATTCCTCCATCGAGTCAAGAATTTATGGAAAAACTCACCATGTTTCTGCTAAAGTAGCTCTAGATCTTTTAATGTGACCTCTATACGAGTGCTAGAGTCATATTGTTTCGTGAACTCTTCTGTCAGGAGGTCCTAATCTTCTTTGGTTCAATGGTCTAGCCCATGGTACCAATCAATGGTTGCTCCCACTAAACTAAAGCAGAAGTACTCCACCTTTTGCTCCCTTGGCAGCATGGTCCCTTTCATCACAAGAGTATATTGCTTTATATGTGCCAAACGGTCCAATGTGCCATTGAATTTGGGCAATTCAATCATCTCAAATTTTTAGGGCAGTAGCTCTTCCCCATTTGAGTCCTTATCTTTTGGGTCGATCCCCTTACTAGTTGACAGTAGGCGGGCTATTGCCTCTATTTTCTATTTGAACTTTTTAAAGGTAACATCTTCAATCCTTGGACCTCTATCTTTTATCACCATTGGCTTATTCTCCTCATTGACTCCTATGAAATCCTCTTTGAAAGTAAGTAAATAATTCCTTCTTTGTTTAGCTCCTATTAGGGAGGCACACTTAGTAGTGTCTAGCTCCTATTTGGTTTGGTGGAGGTCTAGCAGGTGGAGTAAGTAATCACCCTATCATGGCTAACACCCTTTCTTCGAGCTCGTGGAACCTTCTGTCTAGTTCATCATGTTGCCTTGTGATGTTTGCTCGGCCATCTCCAACTTTAGTATAATCTCATAATTGCCCCTTAAACCATTTGGAGGAATAATTTATGATGGCTGCACAAATCCATTGTTAGGAGGATACATGTACACAACATGATGTGTGAATGTGTTAGGTGTCAATCACAACCATATACAAGTAAAACATAGCCTTCCAATCTTATTACTCCCACATAAGAAGTAGTGCAGTCTCTTTCCTAGGTGGGCTTAGCCGTTGGGTCAATCGAGGACCTAATAGGCGCATATGGTGCAAGGCAAAAAATCAGTAGTATAACCTCTCTTATAGAGTAAATGTAAGGCATGCTTTAGGATAACACTGTAGCTAAATAGGCATACCTAACTTAATTATAAGACTCTAAGATGTACACAAGAAATGCAATTTCAAATAGAGGTAGGATTAATAACCTAATTATAAATAACTTAATCGGGATACTTTAGGAGCACAGTCTCTTAGTCCCTATTGAAGTCACCAATGTCACAGGCATCGTGCCGCGCTCGATTTTGGTTCGATTCTTAGAGGCTCGCTTTTAGGGTCTAAGACTGGATAAGACTCATAAAACTCACAAATTGGTCACTTCATAATAAAAAAGGATTTAAGCCCAATTTTATTGTTGATGGTCAACCCGTGAAGGCATCTAAGTGGGCTCAAGAGGGAGGTATCATGGGGTTGCCACCTAAAAAAACATTGGAAAATGATTATAACCTTTGATGACCATACCAGAGAGGTGTTTAGGACATCACTCTTACTTATACCTCAGTTAAGTGTGGCTTTATAAAATCGAATTTGTCGTCCCATATGAAGCATTGCATAATTAAATAAACACATCAATCAAATAAAGAAAGCATTAAATAAAAGAAATAAAACCTACTTAACCTATTACATAAGCAAATTGTCCAATGTAAAAAGAATAAATAAGTTACCAAGCATAAAATGGGGAGTTGATTAGATTAGGAACATTGGTTCCCTCATACATATTTATAAAAATGGTTTTTATAATGTTACATGATTTGGGTTGAAAAACTTGGATGTTGGTCCCTTTTATTAGAAAAGCTTAATTGATTAGCTAGTAAAAATGATGTAAGCGAATTTTTATATAAACGTGCAAAAACCATTTTTGACTAAGCTATTACATCTCCAAAATAATACATCCAAATAATTAACAAATATAAACAAAGGAAATAACTTGAAATTAAGAGAAATAAATATATGAACATGCTAAGATGAAGATGTAGCAATAGCACAACCCCATAAGGTCTCCAAAAGTCCCAATGCAAATAAATGTTAAATGCTTAAAAATACTAAAGGAAATAAATGGTTAGTAATGTAACAAAAGAAAATAAATAGATAAAATAATAAATATTAAAAGTACATTCTGGACTAAAAATAAATATGAAAGTAGGATAATAAAGCATGAAATATAATTAAAATGACATTTAAATATTTAACTAAGCTTGTAAATTAATTGTATGTAAAATAAACATAAAATAACAATGAAAAGGGGCCAGAAATACACTCACAAACTGCCATAGGAAATCATAGACAGCTAAGACAGAAGGGCAACGGGATGAAAAGAGGGGTCCGCTACGTCCCGTCTGTCACTGTGATAAATGGCCATCGATAAAGCCTTCTTCCCATCTATCAGACGACAAGCAAGTAGAAGGATGCGGGAATACGTAGAAATCAACAAAACCTATCCTAAGACATAAACATGCATATTTCTAAATCTAAATATGCAGGTATAATCCTAAAACATCAAGAAAACATTTAAAACATTCCAAACAATTATTTAAACAAATGAAAACAAAATATTAATCAAAATAGTAAACATTCAATAAAAGGGTAATAAACCTAAATCATGTCATTCTATTACACTTAATCACAAACAACTCAAATTCATGGCATTATAAATAATATAGAGGCATTTAAGAACATATCTAACAACAATAAATCATAGGGAATTACATAATATAAATCAAAATCAGATAAACATATATATGTCAATGCAATGGCAATAAGTTTAGAGAGAGAAGGAGGGCCCAAAATATTACCTTTAAAGGGGATAATTATCTGTAACTGTGGAAGTCGCTCCCCAGATTCGAATCCAATGATCTTCACATTGAGAATATTAACATGTGTTTGTGTGGATAAAAGATGTGTTAAAGCTTTAGTTCTCAAGTACAATAATTGGTTTATTGTCTCAGGAGTGTCTGCCCTTTTTTGAATGTTTTCCCCTAAAAGGTTTTGTCCCCTCCTCTATAAATCTAGGGTTTTTTCACTTTAAATACCAAAGAAAGAGTTTAACATTGTTTCCAATTCTACTTCTTATAAGTTTGCACTCAAATCCCATTAGAAAGATCTCTTCTTTTAAATAGATTTGATTGAGAACGTGGGGAATCTACTTGAAAATCCCCACAGATGGGCGTTTGTGGGTGACAAATGGGCATTTATGGAAATAATTATAGACAACCAAAACAAGGTAGTCTTCCAGGAAATGGCTAGGTAGAAGATAGCAATAGACGGGCATCTATTAGTGACATATGGCAGTCTATCACCAAAAAAAGCTAAAAATGAATATTTTTCAAACTCTCTTCTTATACCCTTGAAATGAAAATTTAACACTCTTAAAACTTTCTGGAAAATTCATGAAAATCATAGATATAACTCAAAGTTTGCACTTTCCTTTTGAAATATGAAAATTTTATCGTCATCGGGTAACTTCAATTTAGGCTGGCTCAAGACCTAGTGTGTACACTAACTTTCTCAATCCCTTAGGTATGATATTTGACGATCTTAAATATATTTTCCTTTATTACTAGCCGATCTAGTACACTTACTAGACACCAATCATCATGGATAAAGATCATTTCTCCAAATAGATTGAGGACAAGCCATTGGCCACAATTATTGCTGAAGAGATAAAAACAAACTTTACTTAGAAAGAGATAATTTATAGGTATAGACTGCCAAAAGTCTTCATTATAGAAAACAACAAATAATTTGATAGTTCAACCTTCGAATCTTTTTGTTTTGATCTAAAAATCAATCTCAAATTCACTTTAGTAACTCATATGCAAAGCAATGGTATGATTGAAGTCTTGAACAAGACAATTTTGGAAGGATTAAAGAAAAGGCTAGGAGAAGCAAAAGGAAAATGGACTGAAGAATTGTAATGTGCCTTATTGTCTTACACGACCTCACCTAGAGTTGGAATGCTTCAAACTCTATTCTCCTTAGTCTACGAATCAGAAAAAGTAATACCAATAAAAATTGGAATTCCCTCTTATTGACTGACTTTCTTCTCTGATCAGAATAACGAAACAGAAAGAAGATAGGACTTCGATTTGGTTATGGAAAAGTGGGAAGATGCTTATGAGAAGGTTGCTACTAACAAGCAAAGAATTGCCAAGTACCACATGACAAGGTAAGACTAAGAACCTTTCACATTGGGGACTTAGTTTTTAGGAAAGCTAACATTGGCTCAAGCAACGCTGGAGTGGGAAAGCTTATACCTAACTAGGAAGACCTTATGAAATTTCGAAGGTTCTAAGTAAAAGAATTTACAAACTGCAAGCTATGGATGGATTAAACATTCCTAAATCTTGGAATGTAGAAGTGCTTAAAATGTATATGATGTAATCTCTTATTTCGAATATTTGATGTAATTTTTGATCAATACATAATTAATGCATATTTTCCTGATCGATGTTTTTTTGATCGACAAATTCAGTCCCAATCTCATAATTGACATTTTATATTTTATTCACTTCTTTATTATAGCCACATGCTGATTTCGATCAAATTGAAGTGCTAATTAACTTTATAAAATGACATAAAGACTTGTACTCTGATCAACGCGGTCACCGACCGTACATGTTTTAAGTGTTTATCTTAATAATTTTTCTTAAAGTTAAATCTTAATCCCTAATTCTTATCAGATTAAGTTTTCTTATAACTTTGACAAGTTGATTTAAGTCTTGTATTTTGGTCATGTCGACCAAAGGTACATACAAGCATCTATCTTATTTTCCCAAGTTGAGGTTGCAATCATATATTCTAGGTTAAAAGTTCTTTAAACCTAGAGAACAAACACCTAGAAATATTTCACCTCTAAAATTACTGTTTAAACAATATTATGCCTAAACCAAATAATGTGGGCAACCAAAGAGAAAAAAACTCATTTCATTGACTGAAAATTTAAAAGGTACAGTATGAAGAAAAAACAAAAAACAAAATGAATGAGAGATTCTATCCTACACCTCGTCTTTCCTGAGCTGGTCAGCAACCTCCTCAGGATGCTTTTCATCCTCGCTCTCAGCAAGCAGATTAAATAAACTAGTAGGATCCTCCATAAAGCTAAAATCTTGATTAGAAAAGTACCTCTCACACTTTAATTGTAGGCGAGTTATAAGGTCATTTTGGAGGTCCCCCTAGCTGATCCATCAGCTGGTCTTTTTGATTACCGAACTCCTTTTGATGAGTTTGATGGATAAAGTTCAGTATCTCTTAGAGCTGTTAATTGATCGACTCCACCGATCCTATAATATCCTAAGCTTTTCTAGGTTTGAATACTATTTTATCATGATCGGGTTACCAATTGAGTATTTTATTCCATTATTATATCTTATTCTTATTTAATTACCAAGTAATTCAAAATCGAATTTGTTTGCCATTTTATTAGTCCATTACGTGCCAATTTTTAAACTCATTACAAATTCACTATTCATTTGGTCAAAATTACTGTTCATTTGCTGAAAATTTCGGTAGCATAATGGCTATAATATTAACCTATCCCTCCTGCAAAAGTTCAAAATTTACACTGCCGAATGTCCAACTTCTAACTCTAATACTTCGGGTAATAACATAGTGCTTCTATAATCAACATATCCAACACAATCACAAGCCACCAATACCATCACATTCACACACATTATATCTCATATATTCATCCATTATACACACATATGCATGTTATAACATCTTAAAGTCATAAGTACATTACATATACAAAATCTTTGTCCAAAATAATATACATACATAATATACTAATTACGACTCCAAAATCAAAGTTTCTTCTTCATTTGTATTGTCTCCTAGAATTCGAGTACTTGTCCTTGTATGCAACAAACAATTACACGCTAAGCATAAAGCCTAGTGTTGGATACACAACTAACTAATTTCAATACTATATACAATTAGCCTTAATAAAATACTAAACATTTTCTTACTAAAATCCCTAACCAATTATTAAATGCACTTAATAACATCTTATCTCTTTAATTGTTTGATTATTTTCAATTATGCTTAATTCACTTTTTTTTAGATTATTTAATTTAATTATTTCAAATTCCTAATATTTTCATTATCTTTGTATAAATCCAGCTACATTCCTATATTAGGGTGAAATTACCCTTTTGCCCATATTTATTTTCATGTTTCATAAAAATTACTTTTAGATTCCCAACTTTTACCAAAATTTTGGTTTTATCCTAAATTTTTCCAAAATTACCTTTTTGTCCCTAATTTTACCAAAATTACTATGTTGCCCCTACTTTCTATATAATTACATCTAGGTCCCTATTTATGTCCAAAATGACCTTTATGACCTTTCTTTTATTAAATTGATATTTATGTCCCCAATTTTATCATAATTACCATTTTATCCCTAGTGTTAACTCCTTAAGCCTTTTTTTACCACATTTTTATATTTTTACCTCTAAACACACATATGTTTTCATTTTAGTCCTTAAATACACTCATTTTTATTAAAATTACATTTTAGTCCCTATATTTACAACTTTCCCATTAAATTACAAATTTGCCCTTCATTTAATAAATTTATTCCATAATGCTAAATTTACCTATTATAACTACTTTTTCATCATCTTTTGACCATTCTACCCTTAAAAGCCCACTCAATCATATTTCTTTATTTCTTTATTTTTATTTTTTATCTTAAATTTCCATTTCCACTCCTCTTTTAGTATCTCTTTTCATTTCCATCAAAACAACATTATTTTAGTTTCGCACCTAGTAATTTATGGTAAAAATGAAATCCCCAAATTGATTACACATAACGTGGACCCTATAGGTCAAAATCTGTATATGTTTCATTTTTTTCTCATCTTTCTCATTCTTATAGTATGAGACCACCTTTGGCCCACTATTGCAAGTCGCCATGACTCGCTACCATGGTAAGTGTCCCTATGGCGAGCCAATTATACAGTATACTTCTAGCTTCGCTTCTGGGCACTAAGGGAAAAACTATTTAAAATTTTCACTCAAAGTAAGCTATAAATTCATATAATTCCACATTCCCACATCACATAATAATTATATTTCACATAATGTACATCATTGTCATCTACTTATCATTTAAATTCATTTTCATGCATAAAACTATTGTAATCACATAAATTCATTCATTTACATCAATTGGCTATAATTAGATACAAACCTTCCATGATTCCTTTTATTTCATTTTTAATTCTTAAATAGGCGTAATGGGCTGACAAGCGACTATGAAATTTGGGTAGGAGAAAGTCATTTAAAGAGATGTACAAAGAGGGGTTGCTTGAATCATTTTTTGAGTTTTGCTCTATCACGAGGTCACTTTGATGGGTAATCAGAACGATTCTAGTGCTCCTAGTAAGTTTTAGCCGATCCTTTCATTTGCAAACAATTTTTCTTCTGGCATTACTGTAGACAATATAGTTCACCTATGAATCCAAAGTCTTATTAAGAGGCATTAAAAAATTTAAAATCTATTTGCCTACGGGCAAGCACCAAAAACTTAAATTTAGGCAATGTCGCAGATAGCATAATTCACTTGTGAATCCAAAGTCCTCTTAAAAAGCATTAAAATCCTTTCAAAAGGTAACCAAAGTCCTCTTAATAGGTGATAAAAGAGGTCTAAATTGCACATATCTAACTAAATTTCACCATTCCCATCATTTATACTCTCAAATTACTAAGGCATACCATTTGGCCTTCATTTGTTCCCATACATACATATTCATTTAATTTACAAAACTCATTTTAATTATGTTATTTATGCATAATATACATTATTCTAACCTTAAATCAGTTTAATTCCTTATGTAACCTCAATTTCATATACTTACATAATAGAATTCTTAACTAATGTACTATCTCTAGCCAAGATTTCATGCTTTCAACATTAAATATCTCATTAACCATCATTTAATTACTTAAATTTTCCTTAGATTTGAATTAAAATTCCCATTATACTATTTTTCTATAAGTAACATAATAGGTGTTTAACTAATTTCATATTTTTATCCATTCTTTCCTATAATTTTTCATGTTAAACCAATTCTTTATCATTTAATTTGATTATTCTACTGTTAATTTGTATTAAAACATAATATATACTAAAGCCCTAAATTAACATAACTTAGATTTTTAAATGAAATTTGCTATTTTAGTATCCACATACCTTAATTCACTTGATTTTTTCCACTTTTCTGCTTCTTTCCCTTTCTTCTTCCTTTTTTCCTCCTCCTCCTTTTGTTCTTCACCTAAACCAAAATGGACATAATGTAATTATGAGAGATTTTCTTCAATTCTCTACCCAAAATGATAAGAAAACACTAATCTACTAAATTCTCCATTTAATTCTAACAAAAATACATAAATTCGCTTACTTTTTCAATTTCTCTCATTAAACTTTCTTACTTTTCCAAGCTTGAATTTGCTACTAAATTGTTTATTAGGCTGAGAGGATGATATATTTAGAAACTAGATGAAAATTGAGGTAGGAAAATGGTGGAATTAGAAAGTCTGAAGAAAGTATAGTGGAGAACTGGTAGGGAAGAAATTTCAGTTTCTTATAGAAATAAGGAGGATAGCTGGAGTTTTGGGAGAGCTAGGGAAATTTATCCAATTCTCTATTTTGTCTTTTTATTTTGTCTTTTATTGGGGACAAACTGGACGGCTAAGATTAAGCACTTAGTATTCAATCTAAGGGTTAATATTTAACCACTTGTCATCCTCTCATTAGCTACTTGTTTTTAATTATTATTTTACCTTAAAAATAAGTATAAAATTATGTAAAAATATTATCTAAGCCAAGTTTAAAATTTTGAGTCAATTCAACTTTATTTCGATACAATTCGAGCTCCGAAGGGAAGCGTGTCCCGTCGCGAGTGCGACAGGTGCCGCGATCGCGACAGGAGGCGGTGATAGGCAGTTCATGTTTAAAAGGCACTTCAAAAGGACACTACTCTTCACCAAATGATGTATATTTCTAGAGGAATACTTGAAGAGTTATGTTGTTATGGAAAGGTGCTTGAAGGGTCACAATGCTTGGCAAGGAAGTTATAAATATAAATGGTGGTTATGCAATTTAAATTTCAAATCAAATTTTAAAGAGGCATGACTTTTCACCAAGGGTTGCATACCTATGGAGAGGCACTTAGAGGGACATAATGTTTGGAAATCTATAAATACCCTAGAAGTTATAATCAAGGGGAGGAATCAATCTATCAATTATTTTTATTATTTTGAAAGTGTAAGTAGAGGAAATAATTGTAGGTTTTAGTTTTAGTTTTATGACTTGAAGAGAAGGCAAATACAATGAAGAAGACTACACTTGGTGAAAGGAAGAATGGTTGAGAGATCCCTTCTTCTACTTCTAATCTTTACTTCTTCTTTGTTATTATTATGAACACTTTTTAGGAACTTGAATGTTATTATTTATATTTATTCATTTCTCTTTCATTTATCTTTATATGTAGTATTTGCTATTAAAAGTTTATTAGTATCATTATAAGTTAAGGAAGACGACCTTCGATGTGCAATTCCTTTTCTAAAAATCATCATAATGGTCATAAATAAGGGAGTTAGCGAGAGCAACATCTTATTGAAAGTTAATAGGAAATTCATTATCAAAGCATAGTTTGAGAGATCACATGTGGAGATAGTTGTTATAGGTTGGTTTTTATTCTTTGAATGTGTGTTTATGTAATTCTTGTCTAAATGCGAGAGCTGCGATTTAGAACCATAAATGCATGTTTAAGGCATAATCTAGTTTAGATGCGAGAGCTGCGACATAGAACATTATTCCAACTTGGCTTGCATGATAAAGATTGAATTATAAATAAGAGAAAAATATCAAATTCCATAATTATGTATATGTTATATTCATTATATTAATAAGTCTTCTCGAATTGTCATTAAAGTAGAAAAATATTTAATTTAGTATAGTGTAGTTTTAATAATAATTTTAATTTGTAAATTAATGAGCATTGTAAACAAGATTAAAATCAAGTAGTAATAGTGTACAATATGAATCAACATTCCTCGTGGGATCGATATCTGAAGTACTATAATCGGTACACCGTATACTTGCGGTATTTAAGCTTTTAGAAAAAGCTATAACAGAAGGCTAAACTCCATCGGTCCAAAATCCAAAAATTCAAAGTTACTGGAGAAATTATTTTTCACTTTCAAATATTATTTGAAATTATTTCAAACATTTCCATGTGAACGGAATAATTTTCGAAGTTCTGTGCAATATTTTAGGGCTGATCAAAGTTATGGTCAAACCCTAAATAAGGTCCAACGATTTTTTTCTCTGTTTGTTTTGAAGGCTTAATTGACCTCAATTTGACCTCAAATTATACCATTAGACTTGTCATAAATTGTAATTTTCAATGGTAATGAGAATTTTATATGGGTCCTTGGTGGTGTTATTCACCTCGATATTATCCCATGTTGCTATTCACCTTAAAAAGTACAATTTTGATGACCCAAATAGTGGGGGTGTCACATTTCTCCCCTACTAATTAAAATTTCATCCTCAAAATTTATCTAGATTGAATAAATGAGGATACTGTAATCTCATTGTTTCTTCTAGCTCCCACATGGCTTTTTCAACTTTGTGGTGAGTCTAGAGAATTTTCACCAAGGGTATCTATTTATTCCTCAGCTCATTGACTTCTCTGGCGATGATTCTAATTGGTTCCTCACCATATGTCAAGTTCGGCCTTAGTTGTACCTTTTTAAGTGTAATGATATGTGCTGGATTGGATCGATATCGCTGTAACATCGAAACATGGAAAACATCATGAATCCTTTCTAGTTCGGGTGGCAGCTTTGATCTATAGGCTACCAGTCCCACACATTGTATTACTTTATATGGACCAATAAACCTTAGAATTAATTTCCACTTTTTGCCAAATCTCAGAATTTTCCTCTAGGGAGACACCTTTAGGAAGACTTTTTTCCTACTTCAAATTCTATATCTTTTCTTTTCAAATCTGCATAAGATTTCTGGCAGTCAAAAAAAGCTTTCAAATTGTCTTTGATAATCCATACCTTTTCTTTATTCTCTTTTATCAAATCTGGTCCCACTAGCTTGCTTTCACTCAGTTTTGTCCAGCATACTGGTGTTCTACATTTCCTCCCATACAATGCTTCATAAGGTAGCATTTTAATGTTGGCTTAATAACTATTATTATAAACAAATTTGGCCATTAGAAGAGATCATTCCCTAGTGCTTCCAAATTCCAATATACAACTTCTCAACATGTCTAGAGAAGCACCTGTATAATCCCTTTTTGGTTGGTCATCTGTCTGTGGATGAAAGGCAATGCTATAATGAAGTTTAGTACCAATTGCTTCCTATAATTTCTTCCAAAATCTCATAGTAAATCTTGGATCTCTATCTGATATGATGGAGGAGGAAACTCCATGAAGCTGAATGATCTCATTAATGTATATCTCTGCCAACTTTATTAATGGAAAATCAGCTCTCACAAGTAAGAAATAAGCAAACTTTGTTAATTTGTCTACAATCACCTAGATCGAGTCATGTTGTCTTTCGGTGAGAGTTAATCTAGTGACAAAATCCATAATGACTCTATCCCACTTCCATTCTATTATGGTAATAGGTTACAACAGTCCAGAAGGGACCTGGTGTTCTGCTTTCACTTGTTAACATAAAAGACATCTAGCCACAAAATCTGCTATGTCCTGCTTCATACTTGGCCACCAATAATGAGTTTTCAAATCTTGATACATTTTAGTACTACATGGATGCATGGAATACTTACTACTATGAGTTTTTGTCATGATACTTTTCTTTAATTATGCATTATCAGGTATGCAAATTCTCCCTTTATAGTACAAACATTCTATAGCTCCTAAAGAGTAGTTGTCATCTTTTTTCTCGCAAATTTGATCGATGAGGGAGGCTAACCATTCATCTTGCCTCTGAGTAGCTTTGAATTGCTATAAAAGGTTAGACTTAGCTTGTATTTCAGTTAAAATTACTTTATTTTGTGCACAACTAACTTGGCATTCATAGCCCTCAAAGCTGTCATGAGTTTTTGACTAAGTGCATCCATTACAACATTTTCTTTACTAAGTTGATAATTAATAAGGAAATCATGGTCTTTGATAGGTTCCAACCATCATTTTTGTCTCAAGTTAAGCTCCTTCTGAGTGGGCAAATACTTTAGGCTTTTTATAATTAGTGTAAATGTAACACTTTTCTTTATATAAATAGTGCCTTCAAATCTTCTGGGTGAACACAATTGTTGCAAGCTCCAAATCATCAGTGGGATAATCTTTTCATGTATTTTCAATTATCGAGAGGCATAAGCGATTACCTTTCCATCCTACATTAATACACAACCCAAACCAATTCGAGATGCATCACTATATATCACAAAGTCTTTCCCTGGTTCCAATTAAGTCAAAATATATTCTTCTATCAGCATCTTTTTCAGCTTCTCAAAGCTTTCTTGACATTTTTTAGTCCACTTAAATCTTACATTCTTCTAGAGTATTCGAATGAGTGGGGCTGTAATTAAAGGAAAAGCCTTTAAAAAATCTTCTATAATAGCCTGTAAAACTAAGGAAGCTTCTGACTTGTATAACATTTTTAGGTGGCTGTCATTTAACAATTGTTGCTATCTTTTTCGGGTCAACTTTAATGCCTTATGCTGTAACCACATGGCCAAAGAATGAAACTTCATTAAGCCAAAAGTCACATTTACTAAACTTGGCATACAATTGTTTGCCCGTCAAGGTTCGTAGCATAATTCGCAGGTAATTGTCATATTCTTTCGATTTCTTAGAATAAACCAAGATGCCATCAATAAATACAACCACAAATTGGTCCAAGTAAGGGTGGAATATGTAATTCATCAAATCAATAAAAGTTGTGGGTGCATTAGTGAGTCCAAAAGGCATGAATAAGAACTCACAATGCCTATACCTAATACAAAAGGCAGTTTTCTGTATGTCTAATTCCCTTACTTTAAGCTGATGATATCCTAATCTCAAATTAAAATTTGAGCACACACCTACACCTTTCAACTAAACAAACAAATCATTAATTATGGGTAATGGGTATTTGTTTCTGATGGTGACTTTATTCAATTGCCTCTAGTCAGTGCATAACCGAAGTGATCCATCTTTCTTTTTAACAAGTAGCACTGGTGCTTTCTATGATGACACACTAGGGGTGAATAAAACCCTTGTCAAATAGCTTCTGTAGCTAAATTTTTAATTCTTTAAGTTCTATTTGTGCCATTATGTAAAGGACAATGGAAATAGGTTTTGTACCTGGCTTAACATTGATATTGAACTTGACCTCCCTATTAGGTGGTAATTCTGGCAATTCATCTCGAAAGATATCTGGGAAGTCACGAACTATACTAATGTCACTGATATATTATTCACCCTTTTTAGGGTTTAGCACACTAGCTAAATAAGCTGTACAACCTTTTCTAATCAGGTGTTTTGCAGCAGTGGCTGATATGACATTAGATAGAAAGTTTGATCTCTCACCCACAACTATAATATCCTTACGTTCTGGAGTTTTTATAGTGACCCGTTTAAATCAATAGTCAACAGTAACTTAATGCTCGCGTAACCAATCCATACCCAGGATTATATCAAATTCATGGAATGGGAGTTCTATCAAATGTGCAGGAAAAATGTACTGCTGTATTTGAATAGGGCAATTTCTATATATTTTATTTGCTACTACACTATACCTTAAAAGGATTACTCACTAGGATATCTTGGTCTAATTGTGAAATATCTAACATTTTTCCTTGTGCTATTGTAGTGATAATATATGAGTGTGTGGATCTTGAGTCAATTAAAGCATAAACAAATTCACAAAGTAACAAAAATTTACCCACAATCGCATTAGGTGCATCCTGCTTCTTTCGAGCTCTAACTGCATATGTATGGACTGATAGTCATCTTTTAGCACCCTGTTGAATTTGAATTGTACCCTTGGCTGTAGAAGCTCTACTAGGGGTAGCTCTGCCTCTACCTTGAGCTGCTGGTGCATTGGATCTATCTGTCTATGATATTGATAAATTTTTTGATTTTAGAGGACAGTCATTCTGATTGTGGTCCTTAGATCTGCATTTATAGCATGCTCCTATCAACTTTAACATTCCCCTGTGTGTCTTTTCCCATAATGTTCACAAGGGGAAATGTTTCCTTTTCTGGCACCCCTAGGTGTACTGGCCATTGATGCTACTGGATTGTTGGCCTTGGTTATAGATTTCTGGCTCTAAGCCTGTGATTGAGTTGGGGCCTAAAATTGAGATGTTAGGCCTCTAAATTTCTTGCTGGAAGTGTTAAGGGCGCTTGACTGTGATAGTCTCCTCTTTTGTTGCGAATGGGCTAGTCTATTGGCTTTATCTAACTACATCGTGTCAACTTTAGTGGCCGCCATAATCAAGGATCTCATGTTTCTATACTTGTGGGCTACAATGGCCTTCTGGATTCTATTGTAGAGACCCTACTCGAACAATTAACATAACATTTCTTATGTTAAATTATAATCGTCATACAAGCATTGAGTCACTCAAACTCTTGTTCATATTCCATCATTGTCCTATTCCCCTATCTCAGTTGCCAAAATGCTTGTTCTATAGCCTGCTGATACTCTTTCCCCATATATTTATCACCAAACTATTTCAAAAAGAAGTCCTATGTCAACTCAGTTGTTGGGACATACCTTCTAACTGTTTCCCACTAGGTATATGTAGGACCTTGAAACAAAGCTACCGCACCATTAAGCATCTCCTCTGGTGGATTGTGAGTGATCTCGAACAATTTCTTAATTTTATTCAGCCATTCCTCTACTTCTGTTGGGGTCATTATGTCTTTCCCATAAAAGTCTTTAGCTCTTAACTTTTTTAATTGCTCCAAAATAAGCTTATTAGCTGGAGGTAGATGAGGCTACTGCTGTGGGTGGGGAGTTAGTGGGGGAATGCATTCTTTGATGAATAAGGTCTCCCATAAACTATATAAAGTCTTACTAAAGTAGGGCCATAGGTGGTGGCAGAGGTGCTATTATAGAAGCTGTAAGTAGTGTTTTCTGGCTACGTTCATTACTTTTGGCTCCTCTTCAGTCTTCATGCCTCTTTGAGAGTTGGAAGCCATTCTTTAAACTATAAAATAAAGGGACAAGTATCGATTTAGTCTTAGCATCATCTTATACACAAATATTCATCCATGGCATGTAGATGTAATTCATATCACCCACTTCGATCTTGGGACTGCATAAACCACGCTCTGATACCACAAAATATAATACCCTAAGATTTTCTAGGTCTGAATACTATTTTACCACGATCGGATTACCAATTCAGTATTTTATTCCATTATTATACCTTATTCTTATTTAATTACCAAGTAATTTGAAATTAGAATTATTTGCCACTTTATTAGTCTATTACGTGCCAATTTTTAAACTCATTGAAAATTCACTATTCATTTGGCCAAAATTACTATTCATTTGTTGAAAATTTCAGCAGCATAACGACTATAATAGTAACCTATCCTTCCTGCAAAAGTTCAAAATTTACACTCCTAAATGTTTAATCCTAAACTCCAATGCTTCGAGCAACAACATAGGACTTAATTCTATAATCATTATATCCAACACAATCACAAGCCACTAATACCATCACATTTACACACATTATATCTCATATATTCATCCACATACACACATACACATGCCATAACATCTTAAAGTCACAAATGCATTACATATACATAATCTTTGTCCAAAATAATATACATACATAATATACTAAATACTACTTGAAAATCAAAGTTTCTTCTTCATTCATCGTGTCTCCTGGAATTTGAGTACCTGTCCCTGCACGCAGCAAACAACTATGCACTAAGCATAAAGCTTAGTGTTGAATACCCAACTAACTAATTTCAATACTATGTATAGTTAGACTTAACTAAAATACTAAACATTTTTCTTACTAAAATCCCTAACCAATTATTAAATTCACTTAATAACATCTCATCCCTTTAACTATTTGATTATTTTCAATTGTGCTTAATTTACTTATTTTCTTTAGATTTATGAATGAAATTTCCCCTTTGCCTTTATTATTTTCATCTTTAATAAAAATTACATTTAGATTCCTAACTTTTACCAAAATTTTCATTTTATCCCAAATTTTTAGCAAAATTACCTTTTCATGCCTAATTTTACCAAAATTACTATTTTGTCCCTACTTTTTGTATAATTATATTTAGGACCTCGTTTTTGTCCAAAATGACCTTTATGACCTTTTTGTACTAAATTGACATTTATGTCCCAAATTTTGTTGTAATTACCAATTTACCCCTAGTGTTAACTCCTTAAGCCCTTTTTACCACATTTTTACATTTTTACCCCCAAACATTCATATGTTTTCATTTTAGTCCTTAAATTCACTCCTTTTATCTAAATTACATTTTAGTTCCTATTTTTACAAATTTTTTGCTAAATTACAATTTTGTCCTCCATTTTCTAAATTTATTCCATAATGCCAAGTTTACCTCTTTTAACTATATTTTCATCACCTTTTTACCATTTTACCCTTAAACACCCAATCAATCATATTTCTTTATTTTTATTTTTTTATCCTAAATATCCATTTCCACTCGTCTTTTAGTATCTCTTTTCATTTCCTTCAAAATTACATTATTTTAGTTTCGCCCTTAGTAATTTACGGTAGAAACGAAACCCTCGAATTGATTACACGGGATGTGGACCCCATAGGTCCAAATGTACATATGTTTCATTTTTCATTCTTTTTTTTGTCATTCTCATAGTGTGGGACTGCCTTTGGCCCACTATTGCGAGTCTTGATGACTCGCTATTACGGTAAGTGTCCCTATGGCTAGCAAATTATACCTTATAATTCTAGCTTCGCTTCTAGGCATTAAAGGCAAAACTATTTAAAATGTTCACTCAAAGTAAGCTATAAATTCACATAATTCCACATTCACACATCACATAATAATTATATTTCACATAATGTACATCATTGTCATCTTTTTATCATTTAAATTCATTTTCATGCATAAAAACTATTGTAATCACATAAATTCATTCATTTACATCATTTGGCCATAATTAGTTACAAACCTTCCATGATTCCTTTTATTTCATTTTTAATTATTACCATGTTCTTTAAGTCTAAATTACACATATCTAACTTTAATTCACCAAATCTGATGGGGATTTATTTAAATCCTTAGTCACACTAGACTATGTATAGGATGAGTAGGGTATCATTCCAAAGGAAATGGAGTAATTTTGTATTGAAATAACAAGAAGTAGATGGATAGGCAACGAATAAAATAGCAATCGTGCATTAATTTAATGACTAAACTACTTTAAATATATTAAGTTAATTTTAGACAATAGATGACTTAATTGATGTTATAAACATACATTACAAATAAGAGAAATGATTTCATTTAAGAACCAGTAAAATAATTGTATGAATGACATGGTTGGAGAATTTAACCAAGTTTCTTTAAGCAATTCTTATTGTCATTAAAGATGTTTTTATTTAGACTCTATAAGCATTCTCATGACATTATAGAGATAAATAAAAATTATAATGTTCTATGCCAATTATTTAATCCCTTAAAGTGAATTCCTTATCTCTAAGTAAATTCAATGCTTCAAGTAAATTCATTTGTTTTTCCATCAAAGAATTCCAACACTCGTTGTGAATAAATTGACTATCATGCTAATTATGGTGATCAAGCATAATAAGCAAATCAATGCAGACAATTAAATTTAAATCATACTTCATTCATAAAGATAATAAACATGTCTAACATAAATTATATTGCATAGTTATAATGTACAAAAGAACTAGCCAAATACATATTTGCAATAAAAATGAAAAAGAGAAAAGAAAACATCATCACTCCCCAGGGTTTACTTTCTAAATAGACATTCTGATGTATCTCTTATTTCTTTGGCTTTGCTCTTTTGTCATCATCTACAACTAAGTAAAAAGTTTTCCAAAATAACTAAAATTAATTCTAAGAAAAACTAATAAATTTTCTTCTATCTATTCTTTAGAGCTTCACTACCATATTTATAGAGATTAACTCTACAAACATGTCCCTTCAGAATAGTTGTCAATATGAAAAGTTACCCTGAAAAGTCTTGATGGTTGGCTGAGAAATCGGGTGTTGAAAAGTGGCATCGCTTGAAAACAGGTGCCTTGATCGACTCGTGAATGCCGTCACGAGTGGTGAACTCCCTCAATTTGCCCCACTCGTGAACATCCTCCGACTCGTGAAGTTTGGCTTCTTTGCTATCGAGTCATGAATACCTTCACGACTCGTGAATGTGTCGCCTCTGTGTTACTTATGAGCATTTTCACGTCTCGTGCATCTTTATCCGAGTCGTGAACCTCTTCACGACTCATGAGCCTCCTCTGGTTCCTTCACAAATCCTTAAATTACTTTATATTTGCACCAAGTTGACCTATAACATAAATAAACACATAAACTAAACATAAACACATAAAATACACAAAATAATACACACTTAGCTACTTAAATAAAAGAAAATACGCACTAAATAATAGACATTTTACATGGTATCAAATTCCCCCACACTTAAACCTTGCTTGTCCTAAAGTAAGAGAAAAGAATGAGAAAACTTAATTCCAAGTTAAACTAAGTAAGTTATGCTATAAAGCATTGCTCAATATGTACTTTAAACAAGATTGAAATGAAATAAAAAAACTTTAAATACTCAAAATATTTGTAAATCAAATCTTAAAACATGTATTCTAAGTTACCAAGTCACCTAAGTTTACTAATCCCAACATCAGGAATGTAGAGTCTCAAGACTAACCATTCTCAAGAGAGGATATTAATCATAAAACTTAAGATTCTAGGATTATTAGTTGCCTTTTAGGACAAAAATAAGCACTCATACCCTTAGACCAATCTTATGGCATTTTTAGACTGCATTTTTTTCTTTTTCTTCTTTTTTTTTATATATTAGCATAGGTATACTTTTAAACTTTATCTCATGTAGTGAGAGTAGCAAGAGAATGTAGTAATGGGTGTGTTTTACGCTCCATCCCATACTTTATTGAACTTTTGAGTATGAATCTTGCTTTGTTTATTTTATTTCATCATTTGTTTTTTATTTCTAGTCCTTATCCATTATTAAAAGGCTAAAGGTAAGTATTATGGCTATAGTTTCCATGAGGCAACTATAATCTTAAAAATCTTAAACTAAATGATCAAATCCTAACCTTAAAGCATAGTTATTAAAGAGACTAAATAGTCTAAAATGTTGAAATAAGTAAAAAGAGATAACTTGAAAACACAAAACACATGCCAAAGGCTTTGAAAAACTAATCAAATGAGCATGAAAGGCAAATGACTTACATAACAACCTATAGTATATACAAAGTGAACAATGCTTCAAATAAATCCTACTAAAAAGTTTAGTCTAAATGAAGAAAAAGGCACACACAAAAACACATACAACTATAATAAAAGGGAAAACATACAACACACAACATACTCTCCCCCATACTTAGAGCACACATTGCCCTCAATGTGAAGAAACAAAACAAAAACAAAAAGGAAAAAGAAACAAACTAAAGAAAATAAGAAAGAAAACTCCCTAAAAATCATAGTGAAGGTGGAGGAGAGGACACCACATAACCCGATTGGGCAATGAAGGTATCCACCTTGTGCTCAAGTCGTCGTTGATGTCAAACCAATTGTGATGTAACTTGCTCCAAAGATGTGAGGTGTTGTTGAATGGTGGACTGATTTTGCATCAATTGGGTGAACATGGAATAAATGGTATTTGAAGAAGATCCAACAGTAGGTGAAATAGTAGCCTCGGCACTAGGGATATCATCCATAGTATCATCACTTTGTCCCTGAGTTGCCCCGCCTCATCCGAAGTGCTTTCCACAGTAGCTTCTTGTAGAGTAGAAGTTCCTGCAAGATCCTTCCAACAAGATTGTGAAAGTAGTGGAATGAATTGAAAGGAATTATCGACAACTTCACCCCGAACAAAAAGATGTTTGGAAAAATATAAACTTGGAAGGAAACTATCATAAGTACGCAAATCAATGTCAAGACTCCTAGCAATAACAGCTATTACATGATCATGTGTGAGAGGAGACTCCAGACGACCAACACATTGCATTAATTGATTAAAAATCCAATAAGACCAACAAACCTATTTGCGATTATGCACACACCACATCAAAAACAACTTATGATGGGAAACCTTCTATTAAATTCAGGCTTGTGAAAGACTACAGAAGCAAAGATCTTATGCAAAATCCAATATCTCAAATTCGTGATGAACATTAACTTAGCTTCCCTAGCCCTAAGTTATGTGGTTAATCCAATTAGAAAATTCCAAAAGGCATTAGGATTATAAACCTTAGGAGGATCACATAATCTAGATGGTTTGAAGCCAAAAATATGATGCATTATAAAATAAGTGAGTGTATAATCAATACCATTCATACGAAAGTCCAACAGGCTAGAATTTTCTGCATTTTACCTCAAATTGGTATAAAATTCTAAGACCAAATTAGTATAAAAATGTTCATGCATATTAACAAAACGTAGCAACCCACATTGAGATAACATGTCATTTACAGCATCAAACATACCCACTTGTTCAAGGAGAAAGTCTGGAAAATACTTACATTGCGAGATAGCCCTTTCCATGAGAGTAAGAAATCGATTACCTTCATGCACAGAGGAAATGGTAAATGAAGCACCAACATAAATTAGGCTGAGAAAATTTCAGGCTATGCTTTATCTCCCCCTTGTTGTCCCTTTGAAGATGATACATTCTTTGTTCTCACCATGATGGAAAAGAAAAAGACACAAAAATAATGCAACCCCATAGAAGTAAAATAAGAAGAAGATGAAGAAGAAACACACGTAAATGAGTAGTAGAGAAAAAGAGTAAGAAAGAGAAGAGAAATGAAAGACAAAGCCAAAGAAAAACAAGTTCATGAGTGAAGAAGGTAAAAGAAGTGGGAAATAAAGTGGTAACTACATTATTTATAAACAAATGAAAAGGGGAAAGTGAATCGACAGTGAAAAGTCACGTTGATTCATAAAACCCTAATTTTATGTGTAACTGTTCCCCATTTGTTTTAAATAAAATTAGTGCAGTTAAGTAAAATTAACACATAGTTGTTAACTAATGAAAATGAATAAGAGTTAAAATAAGGAAGAAAAACAAATTAAGAGAAGAAATAATTTGTAAATCACGACTAGGTAAAAATTTGAAACAGTGGTTCACGAGTCGGATGAACCTTCACAACTCGTAAAGAGGGGGAAAAAATTAAGTATGGCACATCTTCATGAGTCGAACAACCCTTCACGACTCGTAAGCATTTCATTCTGT
>CM075818.1:7320039-7399737 GCA_037975025.1 Excoecaria agallocha | reverse complement strand
CGCCATAAGAAAAAACTTTATCATCTTAAAAGGACCCGACCATCTTGATTTTAATTTACCAAGGAATAGTTTCAATCTTGAATTGTACAACAAAACTAAGTCACCAACCTTAAAGTCTTTCTTTAACACATGCTTATCATGCCATGATTTAGTTCTCTCTTTATATAACTTAGCATTTTCATAAGCAATCATACGAAGCTCCTCAAGTTCTTGCAATTAAAGCAATCTCCTCCTACCAACTTGTTGCAAATCAAAGTTTAATACCCTAGTTGCCTAATAGGCTTCATGTTCTATTTCAACAAGTAAATGGCAAGATTTACCATAAACAAATTGATAAGGGAGTAAGGCCTATGGGAGTTTTAAAAGCTATTTTATATGCCCAAAGAGCATCATCTAACTTAAGTGCCCAATCCTTTCTCAATCTAGAGACCGTTTTTTCTAATATCTACTTAAGCTCTCTATTGCTAATTTCAATTTGTCCACTAGTTTGGGGGTCATAAAGTGTAGCAATTTTATGGGTTACATTATACTTCTTCAATAATTGCTCTATAACCTTGTTACAAAAATGAGATCCACCATCACTAATAATTACCCTAGGTGTTCTAAATTTAGGAAATATAAGTTTCTTAAGCATTTTCTTGACCACCTTAGCATCATTAGTAATGGTTGAATTGCTTCCACCCATTTTGATACATAATCAACCATAACCAATATATATCTATTCCCTAAAGAACTAGGAAATGGTCCCATAAAATCCATACCCCAAACATCAAATAATTCAGCCTCTAAAATACCATTTAAAGGCATCTCATTCCTCTTAGACAAATTTCCCGTTCTTTGGCACTTATCACAACTAAGCACAAGTTCTTTTACATCCTTAAACAATATGGACCACCAAAACCTAGCTTCCAACACCGCTTTGAGGTTGTCTTAGAAACTCTAAAGTGACCTCCTACAACATATGAATGACAATGAGCCACCACATCTCTACACTAGTCATGAGGAATACACCTCTTAATCAGCCCATCAGCACATCTCCTATATAACAAGGATTCTCTCCCAATAGTAAAACTTAACATCATGAAGGAAATTTCTTCATTTGCCTATAATCAAGACCATAGGGAAGCACACCACTTACCAAATAGTTTGCTATATCAGCAAAACATGTAACATCCTTTGAAACTACACTAAAAAGATGTTCCCTATGAAAAGCTTCATCAATAGGCACCCCATCATCACTATCTTTCAAGACACTTTGGGTCAACCTAGATAAATGGTCAGCAACTAAGTTCTCCTTTCCCTTCTTATCTCTTATTTCCTAATCAAACTCTTGCAACATTAAAATCCATCTTAACAACTTAGGCTTAGCATCTTTTTTAGTCAAGAGATACTTGAGCGCAGCATGATTAGAATAAACAATAACTTTTTGCCCTACAAGATAAGCCCTAAATTTATCAAATGCATATACAATGGCCAAGAGTTCTTTTTCAGTTGTGGAGTAATTAATTTGGGCATCATCTAGTAACTTACTAGCATAATAAATAATAGAAGGCTTCTCATACAATTCTTTATCCTAAAACAGCCCCAACTGCATAATGATTAGCATCAGACATTAATTCAAAAGGTTGCTCCCAATTTGGTGGTTGCAACACCGATGAAGTGACAAGAGCATGTTTAAGAGTTTAAAAGAATTAAGACATGCCTCATCAAAATGAAAATCAACATCCTTGCCTAGTAATGTGCACAAATGTTTAGCTATCTTAGAAAAATCTTTCATGAACCTTCTAAAAAATCCAGCATGACCTAGAAAGCTTATAACATCTCTAAAATTTTTAGGAGGAGGCAAATTAGCAATAATTTTAATTTTATCTCTATCAAACTCAATCCCCCTATTAGAGACTAAATGTCCTAAGACAATACCCTCTTGTGCCATGAAATGATACTTCTCTCAATTTAAGACCAAACCATGCTCCATACATCTATCAAGCACCTTAGAAAGATTAGATAGACAATTTTCATATGTAGTGCCATACACAGTAAAGTAATCCATAAAAACTTCTATACATTGATTAATGAGATCACTAAAAATAGAGAACATGCATCTTTGAAAGGTGGCTGGTGCATTACACAAACCAAAAGGCATCCGCCTAAATGTAAAAGTTTCATATAGGCAATTAAAAGTTGTCTTAGATTGATCATTTGGATGTATGGGTATTTGATAGAAACCGTTTAGACCATCTAAGTAACAAAAATAAGAAAAATTAGCAAATCTTTCAATCACTTGGTGAATAAAAGGCAAAAGGAAAATGGTTCTTTCTTGTAGCCTTATTCAATTTCCTATAGTCCACACACATACGCCAACCCGTGATAGTCGTTAGTAGGAATTAAATCATTACCACTCATTACGAATAACAGTTAAGCCACCCCTTTTTAGGGACAACTTGAATAGGACTCACCCATTTACTATCACTTATGGAATAAATTATGCCATTATCAAGGCAATTTAATTATTTCCTTCCTCACTACCTCCTTTAGAGTTAGATTAAGCCTTCTTTGACCTTCAATTCAAGGCTTAGTATCCTCCTCTAACAAGATCCTATGTATGCAAACTTTCGATGCAATCCCTTTTAAATTACTTATAGAATATCCCTATGGCATTTCTATAAGCAAGTAAAATATCACGTAAAGCACTCACATTTTGCTTATCAATTGAAGAATCAACACTGAAAGGTAATTGAAATTTTGAATCCAAATAATCATACCTTAAGCTTGTTGGTAACGGCTTGAGTTCAAGTTTCACTTCCTTCTTTAATGTCTTTGATGACATATCCTCATCCTTTCTCAAAGACTCAAACTTTGAGAATCCTTGATGGAAAGGATAAGATGCAACTTGAAAAACCTCATCACAACTTTCATTTAAACTATAAGGTGCAATAGGGTTTTGACTAACACAATTATTAACAACATTATCAATGCACTCATCAAGAACATCATATGCATCAATTCTATTCACCCCTTCTATTGGTGAAGACTTAACCATCCCAAACACATAAATTCAATTATTTCACCATTAAATTCCAAGAGATATTTTTCCATTTTTAATGTCAAAAATAGCCCCAACAGTAATTAAGAAGGCTTACTAAACAAAAATAGGAATTTCAGGATGTTCATCCATTTCTAGCACAACAAAATCTGCAAGAATTACAAATTTACCCACTTTGGTAGGGATATTTTCAAGTATGCTTATAGGGTGTGAAATAGACTTATATGCCATAGATAAACACATAGTAGTAGGCTTTAATTCACCCAAATCAAGCTATTTATAAACAAAATAAGGCATAAGACTAACACTAGCACCCATGTCACATAAAGCCTTATAAAAATTGAGCTCCACCTATAACACAAGGAATCGTAAAACAACCCGAATCCTTTAACCTTAGGTGGATACTTAGAATACATGGCCTTAGACTCTTTTATCAAGGAAATATAACCATGTTCTTCAAGTTAACCCTTATGACTTACAATTTCTTTTAAAATTTTGCCCATGAAGGCATATCCTTAATTGCATCCACAAAGGGTATAGTTATAGTAAGTTCCTTCAAAAAATTCAAAAACTTTCCAAATTGCTTATCAAGATTCCTTCTAATAAGTCTTTGAGGAAAAGGTAAAACATTTAATTTATTTTAGGGTCATCTTCCCTAGATGAGGTCATTTTTTCCCTAGATTCATTAGACTCCCTCCATGCATCATCATTTTTATTAGTATTTAAAGTATGCTCATCATCAATAATAAGATCATCATTACCTCTAATGTTTCTTTCAATCTTTTTTCCATTCCTTAACATAATAGATTGAACCGACTCATGAGGCAAAAATTATGGTTCTCAGGAGTTTGCCTAATGGTTTAGCACTAGAAGTGGCTTGTTGAGCCAATTGGGTTTCAAGTATCTTATTATGGGTAACAAGTTGGTCAATTTTCATATTTATTTGCTTAAAATGTTCTCTCATTTTGTTTATTAGTGTTCATTTAATGGCTAACAATTTGCTCTATTAAAGTCTCAAGATGGGATTTAGGTTGTTAGGGGTTAAAAGGTGGTTTAGTAGTAAAAGATGAGGGTTAGGTAATTTGGTCATAGGGTTATTAATTGAAGAGTTCAATTAGGCATTCGGGTTAGACAAAAAAAATGGGATGGTTCCTCCATTGAGGATTATAATAATTAGAATTTTGAGCCATCATTTGATTATAACTACCTTGAACAAAAATCACATCCTCACTAGACCCCTCACTACAATTAGCATACATATGAGGTCTACCACATTTTTCACATACTTGGCTAACATTTTCAATATTAGAGTGAGAATTACTTACCAACTTAGTCAAGGCTTTAACTTTAGCCGTTAAGAGATTAATGGAATCTAATTCCAAAAATCCCTTAGCCTTAGCCATCGTGGGTTGTTCTCCCATGTAGCCTTGTAAGGCTAGTTCCTCCAACAAAATTTCAGCTTCTATGGCAGTTTTCTCTAACCATTTTCACCTGAAGCAGCATTTACAATATTTCTTTTTTCTTCCATTAGTCCATTGTAAAAGATTTGAGGAGTCATCCAATTCTGCAAGCCATAGTGAGGACATTGCCGTTGAAGTTCCTTAAATCTTTCCCAAGATGTATAAATAGTTTAATTAGGCAATTGCTTAAAAGTAGATATTTGATTTCTAAATTTTGCTGTTTTATGTGGTGGAAAATACTTATAAAGAAAAGCTTGTTTAAGTTGATTCCAAGTAGTGTTTGTCTCACTAGGTATACTAGCAAGCCAAATTTAAGCTTTTTCTTTTAAAGAAAATGGAAATAACCTAAGTCTTATAGCGTCATTACTTACTCCATTAATTTTAAACGTAACACATATATTAAGAAAAGCAAGGATATGAGCATAAGGGTCCTCCCTTTGCAAGCCTCCAAATTGGTTATTTTGCACCCTTTGAATGACTGCCGGTTTGATCTCAAAATTGTTGTTAGCAATGGCTGGCACCACTATTCCTCCAAAACTTTTCCAGATATTGGGCATGGCAAAATCACCAAGTGTTCTCCTTTCTTGATCCACCATATTTTGAATATTGGGACTTTCCTCCAACTTAGCCTTTTGTTCTTCTTCAAATTGTAATCTAAGTTCCTCTTGTTGCTTTCTTCTAAGTTCTCTACACAAAACCACAAGTACTTTAGTCTAGGATCATTATAACAAAAACTCTCTAATACTTTTACAAAGAATAAAACAAAACAAAATATAAAAATTCATTCATCAAAATAATACACATTAATATCATACAATCCTAAAAAAACTACTACTTTGTTTCAATCAATAAAAATTCATTTAAACCGTTCCCCGACAACGGCGCAAAAATCTAATGGGGATTTATTTAAACCCTTTGTCATACTAGACTGTGTATAGGATGAGTAGGGTATCGTTCCAAAGGGAATAGAGTAATTTTGTATTGAAATAACAAGAAGTAGATGGATAGGCAATGAATAAAATAGGAATCATGCATTAATTTAATGACAAAACTACTTTAAATATATTAAGTTAATTTTGGACAATAAATGACTTAATTGATGTTATAAACATACATTATAACTAAGAGAAATGATTTCATTTAAGAACCAGTAAAATAATTATATGAATGACATGGTTGGAGAATTTAGCCAAGTTTCTTTAAAGCAATTCTCATTGTCATTAAAGATGTTTTTATTTAAAGTCTATAAGCATTCTCATAACATTATAGAGATAAATAAAAATTATGAAGTTCTATGCCAATTCTTTAATCCCTTAAAGTGAATTCCTTATCTCTAAGTAAATTTAATGCTTCAAGTAAATTCAGTTGTTTTTCCATCAAAGAATTCCAACTCACATTATAAATAAATTGACTATCATGCTAATTATGGTGATTAAGCATAATAAGAAAATCAATGCACACAATTAAATTTAAATCATACTTCATTCATAAAGATAATAAACATGTCTAAAATAATTTGTATTGTATAGTTATAATGTAAAAAAGAACTAGCCAACTACATATTTGCAATAAAAATGAACAAGAGAAAAGAAAACATCATCACTCCCCAGGGTTTACTTTCTAAATAGACCTTCTGATGTATCTCTTATTTCTTTGGCTTTGCTCTTTTGTCATCATCTACAACTAAGTAAAAAGGTTGTCCAAAATAACTAAAATTAATTCTAAGAAAAACTAATAAATTTTCTTCTATCTATTCTTTAGAGCTTCACTGCCATATTTATAGAGATTAACTCTACAAACATGTCCCTTCAGAATGGTTGTCAATATGAAAAGTTGCCCTGAAAAGTGTTGATGGTTGGCTGAGAAATCGGGTGCTGAAAAGTGGCATCGCTTGAAAATAGGTGCCTTGATCGACTCATGAATGCCTTCACGAGTCATGAACTCTCTCAATTTGCCCCACTCATGAACATCCTTTGACTCATGAAGATTGGCTTCTTTGCTACAGAGTCGTGAATACCTTCACGACTCGTGAATGTGTCACCTCTATGTTACTCTTGAGCATCTTCATGTCTCGTGCATCTTTGTCCGAGTCATGAACCTCTTCATAACTCGTAAGCCTCCTCTGCTTCCTTCACAAATCCTCAAATTACTTCATATTTGCACCAAGTTGACCTATAACATAAATAAACACATAAACTAAACATAAACACATAAAATAGACAAAATAATACACACTTAGCTACTTAAATAAAAGAAAATATGCACTAAATAATAGACATTTTACATGGTATCAATTCCCATCATTTATACTTTAAAATTTCTAAGGCATACCATTCGGCCTTCATTTGTTCCCATAAATACATATTCATTTAATTTACAAAACTCCTTCTAATTATGTTATTTATGAATAATAGATATTATTCTAACCTTAAATCAATTTAATTCCTTATGTAACCTTAATTTCATATGCTTACATAATAAAATTCTTAACTAATGTACTATCTCTAGCTAAGATTTCATGCTTTCAACATTAAATATCTCATTAACCATCATTTAATTGCATAAATTTATCTTAAATTTGAATTAAACTTCCCATTATACTATTTTTCTATGAGTAACATAATTGGTGTTTAACCTAATTTCATATTTTTATCCATTCTCTCCTACAATTTTTCATGTTAAATAATTTATTTACCATTTAATTTCATCATTCTACCTTTAATTTAAATTAAAACATGATATATAATAAAAGCCCTAAATTAACATAGCTTAGGTTTTTAAATGAAATTGGCTAGTTTAGGTATCCACATACCTTAATTCACTTGGTTTTCTTCACTTTTTCCTTTTTTTCCCCTTTCTTCTTCCTTTTTTCTTCCTTTTACTTTTGTTCTTCACCTAAACCATAATGGGCATAAAGTAATTCCAGGAGATTTTCTTTAATTCTCTACCCAAAATGATAAGAAAACACTAATCTACTTAATTCTCCATCTAATTCTAACAAAAATACATAAATTCACTTACTTTTTTAATTTCTCTCATCAAAATTTCTTACTTTTCCAAGCTTGAATTTGCTCCCAACTTGTTTATTAGGATGGGAGGATGATATATTTAAAAACTAAATGAAAATTGTGATAGGAAAATGGTGGAATTAGAAAGCTTAAAGAAAAGTATGGTGGAGAAATGGTGGGGAAGAAAATTTGGTTTTTTTATGGAAATAGGGAGGACGGTTGGAGTTTTGGGAGAGCTGGGGAAATTTTTCCAACTCTTTATTTTGTCTTTTAGTGGGGACAAAATGGATGGCTAAGGTTAAACACTTACTATTCAATCTAAAGGTTAATATTTAACCACTTATCATCCTCTTATGGGCTACTTATTTTTAATTATTATTTCACTAAAAAATAAGTCTAAAATTATGTAAAAATATTATCTAAGCCATGCTTAAAATTTTAAGTCAATCTGACTTTGCTTCGATATAATTCAAACTCTAGAGGCTAAAGTCCACTAGTCCGAAATCCAAAAATTTAAAGTTGCTAAAAAAATTATTTTTTACTTCCAAATATTATTTGAGATTATTTCAAATATTTCCATATGAACAAAATAATTTTTGAAAGTCTGTGCAATAATTTAGGGTCGATCAAAGTTGTGGTCAAACCCTAAATAGGGTATAGTGATTTTTTTCTCTATCTATTTTGAAGGCCTAATTGACCTCAATTTGATATCAAATTATACCATCGGACTCATCTTAAATTGTAATTTAATGGTGATGAAAAAATATTTACAGGTCCCTAGTGGTACTATTCACCCCGGTATTACTTAATGTCACTATACACCCTGAAAAGTAAAATTTTGATGACTCGAATAGTGAGGGTGTTACAAATCCTACCTTCGTTTGAAGCTTCTTAACTTGAATAAAAAGTTGAGCTATCTAGGATGATATCTCCAATTGAATAGACTAAAGCTCAGAGGCATTTTTTTTTATCTTAGTAGCCTTCATGTCTTCTTTTAATTTTTGTTTTGATTGTGTCTTCATCGCGAGCTTCTCTTTCCAAGCCAACTTCACATTGTAAAGGCACATGACCATTTGAATGACTTATTCGAGAGGGAAGAAAGGTAAGAACTTTAAACATTTAGAAAAATTTTTAACACTTAAATATGCAGGCACTCACTTGACAAGCTTTGAGGTTGATTTTGGCGAGCTCTCTGCCCAGTGAAGTAACTAGACCTATGTCATTCATGTCCTTCTCGAACATAATAGCCTTACTAAAATAATCCAACACTTGAGGGTTACGAACATAATATCCTTAGCCAAATTTCTAAGATAACACCTCTTTAATAGGAAGTTATCCTATCTCAGAAGAAGGCGCGACGACCACTGTAGATGGCCAGTCTTCTTACTCTAGTTGGATGGCAATCCAATACTCACCCTTATAAGATTTTCTTTTCTTTCATGATTCTTGGGCCTTCTCACCTATTCAACAATTTGCTTCCTCATCTCAGGATCCATTAAAGTTGTAAAAAAAAGAAAGGAATAAGAAAGAGAGAAACGATAAGTCCGAATTTTTATAAAGCATAAAAGAATAAAAAAATCTAAATAACAAAATTAATAGACACTTATGCATGAAGTATGATACAAAATCCTAAAGGCTCACGTTCAATAGGCTTGTCTAGAGAGGCTAATAAAGTCTCTAAATTGGTTAGGTCATTTTTGTGGTCCTTGATATATTTCATCAATTTCTATATATCAAAATTGAATAGCTAAAGTCCAAAAGCCAAGTCCTTCAAAAGAGTTGGCTTAGGTGATCGGTGTAAACTCACACCAAAATCTCATTTTTGCCCGACAAAAAAAACTTCTCTTTGAAACCTTTTATTGAAGAAAAAAGTATAAAAAGTCTTTTTTTATTTCTTGCGGTAAAATAATATTCTATCCCATCCTAACAAGACAACTAGGAAAAAAAAGAGAATAACTCAAGCGAAGGAGCAACATTGAGTGACCTACATAGAACCTTGAAGCAAACGACTATCCTTCACTCTTTCAGATTTAACTAGTTGGGTGTAATCCCATAATCTTGAAGAATACCTAGGTCAAATGGGTGAAGTGGAAATTGTAGCTTTGAAAGCATACGAACCATTCCAAACTACTTTGAAAGCATATGAACTTTCTAAAAGGTTCCCAAACGAATTGTTTATCATTGACATAAATAGAGGACAAGCCAAAATGGCTATATCCTTAGGCAATTGGTATCTCTCCCTTAGCTCTCTTACATGTGCAGTATTTAATTTGGTATGCTTAGTTACAAGATCCTTGGTTCTATATATTTCTAAAAAAGTGAAAAAGATGATGAGGCTGTAGATCTGGATGAATTTGAATTTGAAATAGAAATAAAACTACCAGATATCTAAGTAAAGAGAATTTACTTGGTAAAAATGGCAGAAAGTTGGTAAAGTTGAGAAAACCTTGAAATTGGAACTTGAAAGCTTGAGGAAAGAGGTGAAAGAACTCACAAAGTCAGAGAAAGAAGAAGAGGAAATTTCTAAAAAGGTAAATAATGATTATGGACTAACTATTTATAGTGGTAGAAGATAGCTTCTTTAACAAGCACGGCGTGGTTAATGAAATAATTCTGCCATGTGGCAATTAGCGATTGGAAAAGATAGGAAACAAGACATCCCTATTAAATGACATCATTAAAGAGGCGTTACTTACAATAACAGTTCATCAAGTAGATGAAAAGGCAGGTTCAAAATAGTGTAATGCCCATATACCCCCAAAGAGGATATGAGACGTACACCATAGGGAGAATCACCAATTATAATTGTTTGATTTATTTAGATGGATCGATAGAGTTAAATATAAGGAAATTAACTAAATGTATGAATACATATAATAGAGGATACATACACACACACAGATATATATATATATATATATATTAGTTACAAAATGATAAAATAATGTTGTATAAAATTTCTTCTTATATACTAGTAACAAATTCCCAAAAGAATAAAAGACCTAATACTAAGTCAGATGTAAAACTCGAGGTGACTTGGGCCAAATATAGTTGTTCTGACTCCAAAACTTATTTCACTGTAGTTACACATAAGCAAAAGAATACAGATAATCACTAAAAGTAATACGTGTATAAAAAACAATTACATAATTAAGTAAGAAAATAAACATATACACACACACACACATTCCAATTTTTATACAGTTAAGTAATTGATATAGAACAAAAGACACTCTTATTGAGCATTAGACAGAAGAGGTATTAACCTCAGGGATTATAAATCAAAAGGTGTTGTAGCACCACTATCTGAAGACATCATAGTGTCATAAAAGTAGCTATAAAACTTATCAAAAATGTCTGATTAACTAATACCAAGACTCCTAGATTATAACTCCTATAGAATATTAATTCCATACATTTGTAACCAAACTACAGAGAAAATATATTTGTATATATAATTATTGGACATAGATATTGATTTAACATACATTTTATACCACTATTGTGAAGTCTTAACATTTTTCATAGCTTTATAAGTAATGAGATACATTTAGAAGGCAACCAAAGAGCATTTCGAGCAGTAAATACAATAGAATGGGGGTAGCCGACTGGATTGAGGTTTAATTCAGTCGGGTAACACCCATTCTAAACTAAAATTAATTAAGTGACCAGGCTGGATTGAAATCAAGTTAGCTTGGTAGATATGCTGCTCAGGGTACTTGGCTGGATTGAAGTTCAATCCTATCGGGTAACCCCCATTCTTTATCGAGAATGCATAAGCAACCCAATTGGATTAAAGTTCAATTTAGGTGGGTTACCTGTGTTTTAAACAAGCGAAATGCATACCACTCCACTAGATTGAGTCCTAATCCAGTTGGATTGATTAACGTTTTTGGTTTTTCTACAGAGTGTTTCCTTGATGTAATATGTAATGTTCATTACACATACAAAACATGATTTCATCAATTGACCTGCTAACACAACACTCCATCATGGATCAAAGTTCCATAATCATAAAACTCATTTATTTAGATGATTGATCATAAAATGAATCTATTAAACCCCACTCTATCCTAAAAGTAGTAGAATAACATAACAAAGTCTACCTCCAACTAGTTTTAGGCTTAATGGCCCAAACCCCAACTTACTCATTGCTCAAGAATTAATTAAAGACTTTAGCATTTTCTAAAATGCTTAGAATTAAAAATAAATTTTGTGGACCTAATAACCAACCATGCACAATTTTTTTCTACAGGTTCTTTAAACCTAGCAACAAAATCCTACCAACTTCTATTCTTGCGAAAGTACTGTTATATATCTATTTCAAAACAATTTTTTTTCATCCCCTTACGTTTCAACCAAGGAGAAGGAAATCCCAACAGTTTCATAATATTAATAGGATTATTGTAAGCTTCCTTTTACCTCTTAGAAGTTTATAGCTCCTAGCTTGAATCTTCTCTTTGCCTTTGCTTTTCCTTTGCTCTTCAACTAGTACCAGAAAAACATTATTGGTTAATCCCTTAAAATCTGCATATATATATACACACACACACATACTTTATTTTGAATAACCAAAAGATGAATTATACAAGATGAGGGTTTACTTTATTTACATATCTTACCAACCTGAATCACTTTAATTTTCCCCAAACCCTCTCTCTCTCACCTAGCAAGAAGAACAAAAATCATCTGATAAAATTGAAGAAGAGGAAGAAGAAGAAAATAAAAAAGTTGAGGGGAGAGAAAGAGCCGACCTCACTTGATATGGGAGCAAGTTTTTGCTTTATTGATTAGGCACCTTTTAGATTCTCCTAATTTGTCAATCTCCCATTGGTCACTTTAATAAATCTTTGTAAATTCTATTTTTAATCCCTCATTAAGTTTTTTTAATTACCATTTGCAATATAAGATTACCTTTTACTTCAATTACACAATTTTATAACTTAATTCACACTCTTAATATCCAAAACAAATACATAAATGCCAACTACGTCCACAATCGTTATTTGGGACACCAAAACATTGAATCTCCTACCAACAAGATTAAAACTCATCCTGATTCTACCAAGATATTATTTGGGGCCTACAAATAGTGTCTAGGTTTAGAATCCTGAAGTGTTTAGAATTTTATCAGAATTTAAAGGGGCTAAGTCAATAGAGCTTTGATTACCCACGGCAAATAGCCAAAACACTTAATGCTCGAGAATTGGTCGACGCCATTGACTAGTACCGATCAGATTAACTAGAGGGGGGACAAAATGATAATACTTATATTGTTACTTTTTGGGCCTTGTGTTCATGTCATCTAATATAAGCTGCTTACCCATCATAATTGGTATATCCATAATGTTAGGCTACCAATAGGCACTTAAGCGCCTCGATACCTGGTGCTACACATACACTATAAATAGCTCCACTTTTGAAGGCTCCAGGTAATGCCATTCCAACCTTCTTACTCTACAATTTACTAACTTAAGTATTAGAGTAATTATCCTGGTTTGACTGGACACTCTTTCTTACAGGTCTCATTTGGCAAGCTAATTCGTCATATTCTCTATTTTCCCACTCTTAATCTCTTTTTGGATATTCTCTGTAATATCAATTAGGATTAGGTTGGTCATTATATGGTGTTCTATTGTAAATATTGTTAACATGTTTTGAAATATGATGTGGTATGTTATGATTTGATAAATTTTTGCCGAAAGAAAAAAGTTAAAAAAATATATTTTTGATAAAAGAGATATCATATTAGAATTACCTTAAAATTTAATAGAAGTTTTTAAAATTCAACAATGATAACAACTCTTTGTTTGGATCATGAATTAGAGATTATATGATATGATATTGAATTGATCAAGTGATTGTTTGAATATGGGCTGGTGATTCTTCATAATTTTCTATGTTTTTTCCCTTATCACCTTTGTTTATTTTTGATAATTCCCCTTATATTATAACATAACCATAATCTTATATCTAGATTATTGAAATTACTTTTTTTTTTATCTTTTTACTTTTTCTACTATCAAAAATTTATTAAATCATATCATAAAATACCATCTTTTCAAACATATTAACAAGGCAAAATCCATTTTCAAGTATTTGAACTTGTAAAAATTTTTATTAATCCCTTTACAAAAAAAAAAAGAAATTCTTGATTATATACTATATTTTCATATGAGATAATATGCGGTCCCTTATTGATGAGAACACACATGTATTTCAATTACCGATAAAAATAGCATCATTTTTTTTTAAAGAAATTCAATGTGGAAAATTGCAAAAGTTTAGGGATTCATTACGAAAAATTTTAGAAGTTTAAGAATCCAATTGAGAATTAATTTTTCCAATATAACGCGTCATTAACGGTGATTGAACGTATGCATTAACATATCATTTATGAGATACTGTGTGTTATATTATATTAAAAAATAAATATCCAATAAAAAATTGTTTTTGTAAAGGGATCAAATGTAAAAAATTTTAAAAAGTTCCAAAACCTAAAAAATAGATTTTGCATATTAAAAATAATTACAATATCATAATATATCATATTTTACTATACTATATTAGATCATATCATATCACACCATAATTTGAAAATTTAGAAGAAAGTAAACTATAAAATATCCATAACATATTATACCCTTGAGTTAGAAATCTTCCCGAATAACCACTTAACCATTACAATATTATACCATCCCAATAATGATTCAAATAACGTGTTAGACTTTAGAGAATTTGAATTAATTATGTTCTGATTTGAAAAGCTTGCAGTACCGTATGATTTGAATTAGATATAAAAATGGAGATTTGGGTTGCTATTATTTTAGATATAATTTTGAGGTTCATTCGGCCCAATAGGTTTTATGGATTTATACGAAAATTTTGATCCATTCTTTTTCTCAAGGTGACAGTAAAATTCTCTCCACTTTCGTTGGAAAACGTAGATATCATTGGCAATATGTTGCTAAATCTATGTATCTAATTATCTTTTATCTTCTGTTGGTGTGTAGTTGTGTGGTCAAATTGCAATTTTTATAACAAGTTCATAATGACCCAATTTGGGATTGAATATTAGTTGGTTAGAAAGGATTTTATTTTTATTTTTATTTATTTATTGCGGTAGACTTCGGTGAATGAGAAGCTTTGTATGGGGTCGTCCTTATTTATTAGGGATGATAATGAGCACTACCACAAAAAGTACCTTGTTTGTCTTACGAGAGGCCCCTCCACCGACTTTGTTACGTAATGGTTTGTTTGTTGTTTTTTAAATGTTAAGATGATAAGTCCAATGGTACAAATATTTATAGTGCATTTATAGTTTTAGTTGAAAGTAAGTTGTACATATTTCCTAAGTTTATTATTTCATTGCTAAGGTGTCCTACACTGTGATGGATTGGTTACACTCACTTAATACATATCTAGAAATATAAGCATGCTTTCAATACCCTTATCTCCTGTCCTTTACATTGAAGTAAAGTCATATATACTGGACACAAATTGATGTCTGAGTTGGAGTTTTTAAATTAATTGGATTTTCTTAATTCTTGTAAAATTTACACTGTACCTAAATGGAATATATTTATTAGAATTTTATAATTTACTTGTATTTTTACTAATTTTTCATTATATTTATTAGACATATATATGTGAGAAATATGAAATAATATTTAATATTTGTTTATAACAATAAATATTAAATAAGGGTAAATTAGAAAATTAAACAATTAATTGTAGTATAATAAACATAAATAAAGTATAATTTGGAATAAATAGAAAAAGGAAAAAATGAAATGGAGGAAATATATAGTATTCATAAATGGTTTAGGAAACAATATGATGGCAAGATTTACACGCTATCGTGAAGTTCTTTTTTATTTTAATTAAATTTTAAAAGAGCTCTTAAATTGGAGTGTGATACAGTATGCTTATATATAAATCATACGATTTGTATTTGGACAGTTTAAATACACTTGTACAACATGCACGTGCACATTGGACTACTACACCTTGAGTCACTATGCATTGTATTTATTGATTTAATCTCAATTTACTATAAAAAAAATCTTTATAAAAATAAAACTATATAAAGATAATGTTAACGAAACATTAAGAAGAACGGAAGTCAATTATTGCACTCTGATTCCAATTAGCAATACCTTTTAATGTTTTAAATTACTCTTCTTTTTTATTTATCACTTTTAAATAAAATTTAAATTCTATTTATCTGTTATTTTTAAATTTTCAATATAATTTAATTTATTTTTTAATTTATTTTTCTTTTTTAATAAAGTCAAAATTAATTATATTTGATAATTTAGTTTTAATCACACAATTTAATACTGAATTTAAATCTATTTATTATTTTTTAATCCTAATAAAAACAATAAAAATAATTCGTAAAAAAGAATGAAAGGAGTAATTAATTTAATTTGTATATCATTTGAACCTCGTTGGAGATATGCATCTTAATTTTTAAGAGATTTTAAGTTTTGTATGTCTTTTCCTTTCCACACAGGCTATATAAGAGGTCTTGTTCAGTTTTATCTAACTAAAATATAAACTTATCTTAAAAAAGAAATGTTTCACCGCACATAATTATAAATTATCTTTGGTATTTCTAATTTTGTGCTTAACCCATAATAAGATCGAACCTCGTCATTAGTGTAATTGCAATGCTATGAAAAGTATACATGTCGTATCGAGTAATAATGCAGATGATTAATAGAGTATTATTTTCAACGAAAATCAAAAGCATGTAAAATGAGAAAAGAAATTTATGTTTGTTATTCAAGATTTTTCAAATTGAAAATAAAATGACTATAAAGTACTTTTACAATTGACCAAAATAACTAATAAGCAAATGTACAACTTCAATTAATTTTTCTAAAAACATTTTTATTACTCTAACACAATGAGATTAAAGTTTTTTTAAGGAAAAACAATTAAAAATAAATATTTTGAAAATACTGTTGTGAAAATTTAATAATATAATTAAAGAGTTATCAAAACTAAATGGCATCAAATCAAATTGTTATCTAGAACAAGATATGTATATATATATTTTTAAAAGATATGTATCATTTAAATTTACTAAAGGAAGGGACAAAAACAATAATTCGGTTGGTGGGAGAAAACTGAAACAAAAGATGAATAATATAATAAGCTAAATAATAGCATGCTTAATTAAGCTTAACCAAAAAGTTCTATAGGCTTTAATTATCCACTAATTGTGAAAAAAAGTTAATTAGGTTGGTCCCTTTTGAAAGTTGGGTAATCTTAAAGATTTGTCATAACTTTTAAAAACCAACTTTTATGGTTAATTGAACCCACATTAGACCTTTTCAAATATGCTCCTCTTGATGAAAAAGGTTCGAGTGATTATCACGTACACTTATCTTTCTTTCACATGTGTATCCAAAAGGTTAAGTCATCCTTAGGAACCTTTTTTTTTTCCTCTTTAAAAAGTCGAGTGCTTGTGTGTAAAGTTCATATAGGGGAAGATTACTGAGCCTTTAATTTTTTTTTTTTAACCCTTAAAGAAGGGAAAAAGTGGCTTTCTCACATATTTTTGAATTTTTTTTTTCAGATTCTTCTATTTGGGTTTTTCTATTGTTAGTACTTCTTAAGGATTCCCAAAACTCCTAAAGTTAAAAGAAAAAAGATGCCATGTTTGAAATCAAATTTGTAAGGTGGGAATTTTGTCATTTTCCATTTGTTTTATTCAATGAAAATAAAATATGACCAAAATAAAAAAATAAAGGAAGAGTTTCTTTGATGGGGCGGTGCCCCCCCTCATAATTAGTCACCATGCGAGCTTCTCTTTTAATTGGCCATCAGAGGTTTCTTTTTAGTTGAAATAAGTACACATTTATTTATATTTGTATGATAATAATTTAACGCTTTTAATATGTGCATGAAGCCATTGTCAAATCAATAATAATTTATATAATATTATTATATTTTTTCCACTCCCGAAAAGTTAATCTAGATGTTATCGTTGAGCTAAGCACAAAAACAGAAATATAATTAAACCATTACACTTTTGACTTTGGTGCTACTATACAGTACCCACTTGAGTCTTGTAATAATCTAACAAAAATACACATATTGTTACTAATATTTCATATATATAAATGGAAAAAAAAGGAAGCAATTTTCTATATTTCCAAACAAACTTGGCATATTATTACTATATCTTTTTTCATATATATAAAAAAGGTATATGTTCATATTTAGCTTAAATTATCTAATAATTCTTCTATCACTCTATATGTAAAAAGAGGAAACTAATATAAATGGCCATCTTTTTTGCTTGATTGGTGGTCTCTCTCACTCTATATATATATAAAAGTAAGAGCACTTTACTTCATATTATTCTAAACTATAAAAGGAGGGAAAAGTAAAGAGAGATATAGAGGGAATAGAGTGGGGATAGAAAGTCTAATTGCTTTGAGTGCAAGAAGCTACCAAAAACTTTTATAAAAAAGCGAGTGGTTCTCAATTAACCCCAGCTGTGAGTGATTTGTTGTTATGTCTTTGCTTAAAGTTTGACGTTTCATGAAATGATTATCCCACATACATAATTAAATTACTATATAACATGTGTAAAAGCTCATAATATATAAGTGGGGTTTGGCTTGCACTAGTGAAAAGAGTTATGGGCCCTTTTGTCTCATGATATTCCATCAATTAGTCTTTGTAACAAGTTAGCTACCTTTCAAATCCAAGATTCATCTATTGATCAATTACATTTCGAACTTTGTACGAATAATTTTTTTTTCTTTTCTTTTAAAATATATTTAAAGTTGAGATCTTTTAAATAGTCCGGAGTATATAGTGTACTTGCATTTGAACTCTTCAATAAATAATTTGTATACGCGATGCATGGTATCGCACCCTGAACTTTTGAGTTTCTAATGGATCGAATAAAATACCGTTTAAACAATTATGTATTGGATAGAGGAATTATTTTGAAGATCTTTATGAATGGGCCATGATCCCATAAAAAAAAGGTGAGAAATGGGATTTATTTTATTTATTATAATAATGAATCATACATAAATAGTTCCTCTATTATTGGTGGGGTAGGGGAAAGGAATTGTTAAAAGGCATATTTGGTAAAGTGGGGAAAACCTTTTCCTTGATTAAGGAACTAATTACAAAGCAACACTACCTTTTGATAATGATGCTAAAGGTAAAATTTAGAAAGAGAAAATGGGGTTTTCAATTCAAACTCAAGGAGGAAGTGAGAAATGATAGCGAGAAATCCTAGAGAATTTTTTTAAATGTAAAAGAAGTTAGAGAAATGAGGTCACATGAAAGTCTTTCTAAAGTGGAAGGTATTATTATGGTCTCATGCTTAAGATGAGTGACAATGGCAAAGACAAAAGCAAGTAGTTTCTTCAAAAAATTCTTCCTTTTCCTTTATATTATATTATTCACGAGACATATAAGTGGATTCCATAATATTATAAACTTTCGAAATTTATGGATGTCACTTTTTACGGAGAAATATATATGTCATTTTTATTGTAAAAAAGGTGAAATATAAGTTTGCCTCGCAAGTTTATCTAAATGTTAAGTGTCATCTTTCAAGTTTCAAATGCCACGATGTTGTCTTTCAAGCTTTAGAATTGAATTTGCATCTAATTTAATACAATATAGAGTCTATGCTTAGACTCAGTTTAGACAAATTTTATGAATTAAGCCTACTGCCACCTACGTAAAATTGATTAAAAAAGAAGTTGAGGGATGATTAACATGGATCAATTTTATCTATGGTCACTGAACTTAAAACTAATTGCCCACAAGTAACTGATTTATTTTTCGTGACTTAAAAGTCACTGAACTTATCACATTTTTTTCAGAAAAGTTATTTTAACCGGTTTTCGGCAATGACCCTTGCCGGAATGCTGATGTGGCACGCCACATTAGCAAAACCACTTACTAAAATGCTAATGGGGCACGCCATGTTATATGTTTGGATACACGTGGCACGACATATCAGTAGCCACATCACCGAAAGATGCCACATCAGTCGGCCCCACCTATTACAATAAACAAATAGGAAAAAGACACGTGGCACATGTCAAACATCCATTTGTCTTAACCGAATCAGAATTGGGTCATCCACCCAAATACCCATCTTTCTAAAGGGACTTGAATCCAAGCTTATAAACCTATGGTTTTCTCTTTTCCTTTTCCAATGTGGGATATGGGAAGGGATGTAAAGTTTGAGAAGATTATTCTTTCATGGTTTTTCTTATTTTCTTAACCATTAAATCCATCACATACATATTATTTTTGTTGCTTTAACCATCACATACACATCCCATGAAAGAATTAGAAATGGTTAAAGCAAAAAAAAATGATGTGTATGTGATGGATTCAATGGGTAAAAGGCAAGAAAAACCATGAAAAAATAATCTTCTCAACCTTTACATCTCTTCCCATATCCCACATCGGAAAGGAAAAGGGAAAACCATAGGTTTATAAGCTTGGATTCAAGTCCCCTTAACAAGATGGGTATTTGGGTGGATGACCTGATTCCGAATTGGTTAAAGCAAATAGATGTCTGACATGTGCCATGTGTCCTTTTCCTATTTGTTTATTTCAATAGGTGGTGTCGGCTGCCTTAGCTAGCTGATGTGGCTGTTGATGTGTTGTGCCATGTGTGTCAAGGCATATGATATGGCATGCCACATCAATATTCTGGCAAGTAGTTATTGACATGGCATGCCACGTGTGTCCAAGCATATGATGTGGTGTGCCATGTCAGTATTTCGGCAATGGTTATTGCCAAAATTCGGCCAAGATGACTTTTTTAAAAAAAGGTGATAAGTTTAAGTTTAATGATATTTAAGTCATAAAAATTAAATTAGTTACTTTTGGACGATTAGTTGTAAGTTCAGTGACCATAGGTAAAATTGACCCCATATATAAGTGGTAATGCTTTACTGAATTGGTCTAAAAAACTTACCTAGATTCGAGGATTAATTTCATATATGGTTATTAAACTTTCTACTTTTAACCGAAAAGTAAGAAAGTAAAATTTTTTAATAGAAAAATACCTGAACTTAGGGAGATTTTCAAAAAAGTTACACTGACTGGATTTTAGGAGGAAGCCTACTAAAAATTTTTGTTGGCCATCACAGCAGCCTGCTACATAGGGTGGGTATATTATCATTTGCCACATCACGACTAATAAGGAAATGACATGTATAAAAATTTTATGATTTTTTTATTTTTAAAATATTTTTACATGTGGTATCTCCTTCTTTGCTTGACATGGATGACAGGTTGATGTAATGGCCCATGTGTCATATACTTAGATGAGATGGGTGATATTACATGCCAACAAGGATTTTCGATAGGGTTCCTTCAAAAATTCGGTTAAAGTGAATTTTAGAATTTTTTTTTTGAAATTCATGTATTTTTCTATTAAAAAATTTTATTTTGCAAATTTTTAGTTAAAAGTGGAATAGTTTAATGAATGTGAGTGAAACTAATCCTAAATTGAGTATAAACAAAAATTTTCCTAAAATATATACATGTTGACAAAAATTATGCGTACATGGATAAGGAAGAAGAGATATGAATATATGGAAGTATGACACAACTTGGTTAAAGTTAACTGATAGCTATATTTGGTTTTGATATTTACTAAAATAGTTAATATGAGCCTAAAAATAGAAAGAGGTCTCAGAAAACGCACCAAATGTTCACATATTGGGCTTACTCCTAATCTCTCTCAATTTTACTTTTTACAGAAAGATACATAACTTGTGGGTATTTATAGTCTGTGTATCAAGTTGATAAGAATTCTAGAGAATCCAGATTTCATATTTAGTATAGGAATAGAAAATGTTTCCCACAATCTCATGCACTGCATAAATCGATATAGTTTAAGATTTTTTCTAAATTACATACTAGAGATGTTTATTAGACAATTGATTTCTTCTTACTGGGTTATTGCAAATTGCACTGATCTTATTGAGATCACTTTTAATAGAATCTAACACTGAAATTAATCCAAAAACCTTTATAAGGTTGGAGATGTAATACCCCAACTATGCCCCTTGCAAGAATATGACATGTTTATGGATGCTTATAAAGGGAACAATAATGGTCATGTGAGTTGATAACTGGTTAGGGACATAATTGGTATTAATGAAAATGATTGAGGGTAATTTTATAATTTGATATAAGTATGTTAAATGCATGAAATACAAGAAAATTATAAACTTATATGTCATGAGGATTAAGGTTTCATGTAATTAGGTGATTTTATAGAGATTTGGGGCCAACTGGTAAATATATAAAGATAAAAAAGGAATGACCAATAGGAAATTAACACTAGCATTTCTAGAAACCTTAAAGATAAGGATAAATTAAAGGAGAAAATGACTTAGCTAGCCATTAATGGCCACTCCCAGCAATTCTTTCATCCATTTTTTGCCATTCTCCTCATCGTATGCTTCTTTCTAGTTTAGTGATTTATTTTGGCAACAAAGAGAATTTAGGGTTGAGAGAATTAAAGGTAAGCTTTCTTTCTTCTTCTTCTTCTTCTTCTTCTTCTTCTTCTTCTTCTTCTTCTTCGTCTTCTTCTTCTTCTTCTTCTTCACATTCTTCTTGTTTTCAATTTACAAGTTGAACAAGTATGAAGGATGAATGTCTACAAGTGCAAATTCATAAATTATAGAGGGAGGATCCAGCAAGATAAAGGAGAAGGAAGCAATTTAAGATGGAAGAGAAGTTTTAAGCATTTTGAGGTATTAGAATTTATAATTTCTTATGTATGTCTTTAATAAGAGAAAATTATATATTAGTGTTGTGTAATGTATATGAAATATGTGGGAGCATGATTGAAAAGTATAGACATGCAAATAAGTTGAAAAAAAAATGCAAAATAGTGTTAGAGTAAAATTATGTTATAAGAATCATATGACTTGTCAAGGTTATTTCGAGCATAATTTGAGTTATAGAGCTTCAAATGGGGTAATTCAAATTGGATCCTACACTAGATTCATAGGTATAAAATTCTTATTAAGAGGCCATAACCTAATTCTATCTCTAAGGGTTTCGAAATTTAGTTTATAGTGTAGTGATAATTGTTGTCTTGTCATTCAGAGTAGTCTATAATGTTTTAGTGATATATCTGGATTTATATGTCAAAATGGATTCATTTTTGAATATCTAGAAACTAACGACAGAAGGGAACAAATATCTAGAAGAAATTTTGTCTAAAAATCACGTTTGCTATGCCAAAATTGCTACATAATTTGAACCTAGAAACCTATCTGCTTGAAATCTGGGTTTTAACATTAACCCAGCTAGATTGGTTACTTGCTCTCGACTAGTCCAAAATGCACCTAACCTGATTGAATTGAGTGCCAATCCAGCTGGGTACCCTACATTTTATCCTCAATGTTGTTGAAAAACTCACCCGAAAGCTGCCAAACTTCTTCCAAACCTTTTTGGATGTCAATGGAACCTTATGAACATATTTTTTAAAGGTGGGATAAGACTTATTATGAGTGTATCTTTGATTTATTATCATGAATTATTGGGAAAATATAATTATAAGTATGTTAGTGAGTGTTTTACATCATAGTGTTCTAGAATTTCAATCGAACATCTTAGGATGTTCACTAAATTTTACAAACACGTGTTTAGGGTTAATATAAGATGCACTAAACTTGAGCTAAGCAATTAAATATTAAAGAATGATTTTAAATGATGCCATGCAAAGTGAGTTATGATATGCATACATGGTTTTTGTTAATTTTAACCTTAATGCATTTATTATTGAATCATATTTGGAACGTTTAGGTATAATTGTAAATACGTATTATATGAATAGTGGCACATTGATATTGTTATAAATTTCACATATTATATGATAGAATGATGATTTTATTATTGTAGCATAAGTGTACTAAATGTAAAGTTAATAAGTGATCATGAATGTATTATTGATATATAGTTATAGTGAAGTGTTTTTAACCTAGTTGAGTATAAGAATAACTGAATGGTGATATGTGATTGAAGTCTTAGCATATACTTGAATTGGACATAGCCATAGACTTATATGGGATAGTGAATTGATACCTTTTTGGTATCTAGTGTTGGCATCTTAACGGTGTCTGGTGATTCGATGCCTCTAGGTATCTAATGTTGACACTATAATAATGTTTAGTGATTTGATACCTATATGGTATCTTGTATTCCCAATTGTCCATGCTTATATCGCATTCAAGCAACAAAAATGTTTATAATGTATATGTAATATGGTTAATGTATATCTAATAATTAAATATGTACCGATAGTAATGCAATATGTATTTGTGATTAATAAGATATAAAGTGCATAGTTTATACATTATTGTTAATTGAGTAGAACATAAATTGCATGTTAGAACTACATGGTTATGATTCTTGGCTCCGAGATACATAGGAAGCTTGGGATTCTAATTTTGAGTTTGAACAAAATACCGAATGTATCGTTAAGTATTCAAAATTTAGTGGCAACTCTAGGGAATTTAACCAATATGGAGTTCTTAAGCACTTTTTCCTCACATAAAATGGATTATATGTCTAGTTGAAATATATTAACTTAAATGAGTAGTTGACATGTGTACAAAATAAGGATATTTATAGTTGTTTGGAGGGTAATTTTCATAGGCAGATAGTGTTTTTGTGATAGGAGCCTTAAGTGACGATATTGCGTGCTGGTTAGGATAAGGTGACTATTTAGTTGTAATCAATAAATTATTGTTAAGAGTGACTTCGCATTTGATTTGTTTCTTTAGTAGGTTATGGTGAAGATGGTCAGAAGGCTATGGTGTTGGCGTCTTCAAAGAGTTTCCAAAGATGTAGATTAGACCATAGAATTTCTTATATATTATGTAATCACTAAATATGTGTATTAAACTAATTATTTCAAGATTTATTATGTAAACGAAATCGTATTTGTTATAAAGATTTAAAGTTGATGTTATGAATTTTCTTATCAATGTTATTTGAGTAGATTTTGATGTTAGTATTAGTTAAACTAATAAGAATATTGTATCAGATAACCGTGGCACCCAAAAATACTCCTAGCGGGTATTAGGGTGTTATAGTAGATCTAAACATCTCTAGGGTGTAGTAAGAGAGTTTTAGGTGCAGAGAGAAATTTATATAGCATAATTTTTGTATTCATTCAAAAGCTTACTTTCATTAAGGTTTGATGGAGTATTTATAGGCTTCATCAAACTTTAATTCTTGTTTAATTAGAAGTGGGCCTTTCCTAAATGAAATTTTGAGATTCACTTTAGCCTATGCAGGTCTAGAAGCGCTATTAAGAGTGTGACATCATGTGTCAAGACCATGACTTATGTCTAGTTCACTGTGTTACTTATAAGTGACAACCAGGAACTTTGTTGAGTTTATGGGCGGGACTTATCAAGTGATGACTGTGATCTCTTTATATTCATCCATTATGCTTCTTTTTCCTTTTTTAAGCCTAAATCATGACCAACTCTAATTACTATTTGGATCTAATACCCATATGTGTGTGACTTATTGGACTTCTGAACATGTTGGCAATATATTTTGAACTTCTATTTTACACAAGCATTTTACAGTATTTTGAATTCTTCAAATTATTATTCATTTTCAGTAGATAACTATAATATAATGAATAACTACACTATATATAAATCCTGAGAGACTTTTAGATAAGCATCAAGATTACTTAAGTGTTAAAAGGTCAATGGTTTGACCATTTTGCCCTTCCATATACAATTACTATGCAATTAACTCCTTTTGCCAAACTTTATCCCATTCAAGTTAAAGTATGGACCTTGTGTCAACTCTTAATCAATTATTTTAGATCGAGCATTGGATATATTTATTCTTGTATCTATAAATATTTATTCCAATAATACCCTTTCATTAATGTCATTTATAAACTCATTTTTCTTTAGCTAGGGACCTCTAAATAAGGAAAGTAAGATAAACCCCTTCTAAATAATATAGGGTGGTGAATCCTCATTCCATCACTCAACTATTTTCAAGTGATTTGTGTTATACCCAATCCCTAAGTTGTCAACACCCAATTGAATAACATGTATTGGAGACCTCAAGTCTAGATACTTACACCTATTGATATGATGAGATACTTTCATTGACATATATTATGCATCCATGTGAAGATCTCATAGCAAGTCTCCAACGTACTCATGTCTCAAATAAGCATCCATATGCTAACTCTAAATATCAACATACTCATAGTTTATGAGATCTACTACTTGACTTAGTCAAAGAGTATAGCATGTGTTAGTTTATCAACATTGTCAATGTCCAATCTTGTCAATACTATGTTTAGTGATAATTTAGGTGTCAATTTATTTACATGCATTCGAAATCTCTTGTTATGAACTCTTCGTAATTTCCTTTTCATTATATATTGATACTAAAAACTTGAATGAGTTCTATATAGAGCTCTAGCGTATACGAACTAACATTATGATCGTGAACTAAATCCAAGTCATGACTAAAGAGTATTATGGTCGTGACAAACACTTTACGCCTATGATGTTACTCTTTTAAGAAAGTCTTTACTTATGCTTCAAGTCAAAACTGTAACACCTTATGCCTAGATGTTGGGTTAAATACTGTAATGTCACACGCATCGTTGTTATTAATTATTTTAAAGTTTGTTTATGTGGTGAAGTTGGATATTAATATTTTTAATTTATTCTCTTATTAACCTTTCATGAAACATTTAATTCATTAATCACTCGAGCACTATTCATTTGGTTAAAATTTATTATTTACTTGGTAAAAATTTCGGTAATATAACGGTTGCACATATCACTAACCCTCCTATAAATTGAAAATTTACACTCTCAATTTCAAACCACCATCATCAACCACTCCAATCTCTAACATCAACACAAAAATTCATCGATAATAATAATTAACACATAACATCATTAATAATTCTGTTCATATATATATACAAATTATATTATTAACTACATGAATTTAACATATTATACAATATACCAAAATCTTTGCAATTTACAAGGATGTTCCATATATATATATTCTACATGTACAAGCCATTACCAAAATAAACTGTCTTCTCTAAATTAGCTATAGGTTAACCTTTTTCTACTTATCCTTTTTCCTGCACTATCCACTCCTTTCGTACCTGTGTATAGTAAATACCACGTGCCAAGTAGTTACATGCCTAGCATTGTATACCTAACCAATACATTTCAACACACAATCATACATCTCTAAAATCACTTTTTATTCAAAATTTACCATTTTGTCCTTAATTTAATAATTCTAATGTAAAATTATAATTTTATCCTTACCATACAAATTTTATTCAATAATTATGATTTTTCCCTTTAAATGTTATTTTTATTATATTTTTACCATTTTATCTCTTTAAGTACCATTTAATATCTAAAGTTACCAATTTACCCTTATTATTCTGCCTGATTGTCAAAATTACAATTATGCTCTTAAATTATTCATTTATTTAGTTATTTACAATTTTGCCACTAAAAGACCAATTTAACTGCTTATTTACCATTTTGCCACTAATTTTTTTATTTTATCATCAAATTACCATTTTGCTTTTTTTATTTTAATCTATAATAACTTTTCTACCCCTAATTTGACGTTCTTATTCGTTATTTATTTATTTATGTTTTGTCTCTATTTTTTAATTTAATCTCAAAATTCCACCATTTTCTCTATTTTAACCAAATTTTAACTAATTTACTTTCGATTTCTCCCCTAGTGTTTCTAGTAAAAATCACATAGATGAATTAGATGTGCGGGACTTAGATCATAAAGGTTTATATATGCATTATTTCACATTTTTCTTTCCTTCTCAATAATTCTGTTTTTCTTTTTTGGTGTGGATCCGCCATAAGTTCACTTTTGCAAGTTGCCATGACTCGCTACCACAGTCGGTGTCCCTATAACTAGCCAATTTCATCACATACTACTATTTTTTCTATTAGATACTAGGGGCAAAATTATTCTCACAATTCTAATACAAAATTTATATTATTTTCACATTTTTCTTCACATTATCATATTATGTAACATATGAATTTCATACAACATGCATAATTCTCTTTATTTTGCTACTTTCCATCACTTAATCGCTTATATCATCATGTTCACATTAATTCCATATATATTAGCATTCGGCCATACTATGTGCACTACTATCCATATTTGTTTTCTTGCCATAAATTGTTACAACCATGTTCTTAAGGCATAATTCATATATATCAACCATTAATTCATCTAAATTACACATATACATACTAATTTCCTAACTTACATATGTGCACTTTATGTAATTTTCATGCCATAATTGTTTTCATCAATCTAACTTCATAATTTCACTTAATTATTGTCCAATTTAGCTTATTTAACAATTATTCAAATTATACATACCTAATACATATTAATGTAGTATATACACAATGCACATTTATGTAATACAATTATCTGAATTATACATATCTAATACACCTTGACGTAATACAAACATAATAAAAAACATGATGAAATGTAAAACTTTGTGTATCCACTAACCTTAATTTCTTTGCCTATGCTAATTCTCCTTTTCTTTCCCTTTCTCCTTCCTTCGTCTTTCTTCCTCTTCCAATTCTCCATTTATACTGAAAAGATAATGAATAAGATCACTTAGTTTCCTTTACAATTTCAATAAAATTCACATATATTTAATCTAATTTCATCAATTCCTAGCTAATTCTACCAAAATTTCTAATTAACTACTTACTTTGTGAATATCTTCTTCCAAAAATCTCACAATTTTCAAGTTTTTTCTTTACTAATTGCTTAATTATGGTAGAAAGTATGACAATTATCTAATTTAGGTGAAATTTGGGGTAGAAGTCAAGTAGAATTTTAGCTTTAAGGAAGAAAAATGGTGGAGGAAATGGTGATGGTGAGTTTAGCCATGGAGGTTGAAGATGATGGGTGAAATTTGCTAAATTTTCTATTGGGAATTATTAGTTACATGCATCTCAAACATAAGCAAAATTTTAAATTTTTTAACCAATAGATCTGATCTTTCCATGAATTTACAATATACATATTAATGAAAATAAGAAAAATCACCTTTGATTTTTGTTAAACAGTTAATTTTTCTTCTCACCGGTTTGTCGCAAACCACAGTGTCCAAAATCAAACACTTCCAATGAGTAATCCACATTAGAGAAGGATTGAATGAATGAACAATGGAGGAAATAAGGGGCTGGCTGAAATTCCCTTAATGCTAGAAAGGGGGGTGGCGGCTAGGGTTGAGAGAAAAGTGAGAGAATTTGTTTTCTCTTAATTGTTCACCTTAAATCCTAAAATCCCATCAATTAGATTTTTATAGTTAGGTTAAAAATCAAACTTCATAATGGGATTGGACTCTTTAAAATTGCTGGAGAAATCTTAATTGGGCTTTTGAAATTAATAATAATTTATTTGGGCTCAATTAAATCCAATTTAAGTCCTTTCATAAAAGACTATGCACAAAACCCACAAACTAGGCCCTTTATGCGTATACTTGAATTTAATTACCCAAATGAATTCCAAATCCAACCAAATTAAATATGTAGGCTCCATAACACTTATGAAATATATTTAATATATTTTGGTCCAATAGTTAGGCCTCTAAGCCTTTTATTTGTAGTTGGCGTGAAACCCTTCTTCTAGAGGGTTTCTACGCCAAACTCAATTTTCTAGGCCTCCATTATTTTCTCCAATAGGTCTATTAATTATTATATCAGCCCTATAACACTTATAGTCCAATTAATAATTAATTATGAAATACATTATTTCAATTAGTTTCATTTTATAGAACATTTCTAAAAAGTTCTACAAACAATTTTACTTGATCATAATTAATTAAACTCTTTAATTAATTATTCTCTTATTCACTTCTCTATTCCCATAATAATATCAAATATTATTATCATTGTTATTTTACCATTTTATCCTTTTCTCTAATGTGTGTGACCTATTGGGTTCCTGTCCATATTGACAGCATAATATGTAATTGTGAGTTCTATTCAAAACTCACATGATTTAAACTTCTTTAAATCATTTTATCAATCCCTATTGATATTCATGATACACTATTATACAAATCATGATTGGCCTCTAGCTAGGCATCATGACTACCCAAATGTCAGGAAAGTCAAGTGGTTTGACTATACCATTCCATAAAAACAGTTACCATGCAATTACTCCTTTCACCACTCTTATCTCAATTAGATTCTGAGTATGAATTTCTGTCAACTCATATAAATCTAATTATGTATGTTCTATTAATTTAACCATTGTTCCCAAAATGCACTTCATGGATCTCTATCCACCTTGGCATATTACTCTGGCCGGAGATTCTCTGAACAAGGCAATTATAGAATCATGCGAGATAACTTCCCTTAATAAATCTGGGATGGTGAATTCTTTGTCAATCACTCAACTATCTTCAAGTAGGTCATGATATACCCAACCTCCTAACTATGTTCACCTCCAGTTGGAAGTAATCAGTTATGGAGTCAAAGTATACCACTTGCTACTTAAGATAACTTTGGTGATCTCAAGTCTAAGGATACTTACACAACCGCTATGAAGAAATTTCTTACTGACATAGATTTAATATCCATGTGAGGATTCTCTTTACAGGTCTCCAATGAACTTGTTCTTCTAACAAGCATCCATATGTTAGCTTTGATTATCTTTCATAATCACAATTATGAGAACCACTGCTTGAACCATTCAAGAAGCATAACATGTGCTAGTCTGTCCGAATTAACAATGTCCTATCTTGTTAATTCTATGACTAGTGATATTTAGATATTAACACATTTACATGCAATAGACACCTCATATCATGAATACTTTCATGATTTTCTTTGCACTGTGTTTATAATATCAAGGACTTCATTTATTAATTTAAGATTTACAAACTCATGTATTTAAGCATAGCATTAATAAATGAATAATGCCTTTTATTAAGAATATAAATTCATACATATGAAATACATCCCTTTTACATGGGCTCTAGAGCATGCTCTCTAACATTTTCTACATCCTTCCATGCATTTATATGTTTTCAAATGGATGGATAGGATTGGTGACTGGTATTTGGCAAGTGTACTAGATTAATAAGTAATATAGAAAAATAAGATTAAAACCCTTAAATGTCATACTGAACAGATATGAATTTCAAAATTTGAAATAAAGATTGTGTGAAAGAATATCCCAAGTTTTCAAATGAAATTATTGCCTAATTGAATTAATTAAACAACTAAATGAATTCAAAACAAAGAATAAAACAAAAATCAATTAAAAATAAGGAGTAATTAAACTAGTGATAAAAATTAATGGTTAAAACCTTTTTCGAAGGGAACTATCCACCTTGTCTCCTACTGAAATTTATTCGATTCAAAATAGTATAAACTTGATATGGAAAACCAAACTAAATTTCGATATCTTATTTAAAATACCCTTATGATATATTGATTCCTAATTAAGAAAATCAAATATCTATCATAAATTTTGATTTTGATTCCTAAATTTCAATTAAATCTTCTTTCAAAAAACCTAACTTCTATCTATTCATGGTTTAATTTCTTAAATCTGATATACTTATAATCATAAAACTCCTATCTCAATTTCCAGAACACAAAGTATATAAAACAAAGAGCATGCATATCATTGGTGATACATCAAATTCACATTCAATCATTTATTCGATACACTAAACACAAATTGAAATATAATTGAGCAATAAAATATGAAATAACAAACTTATATTGAAATTAAGCTCACTTGAGTCAATACTGTAAGAAAATAAGGGTTCAAGTTTTTCTCAACAAATGTAAGAACATAGTCACTGTTCATTTATGAAAATGAATAAAAGAATGATAAACCAAATACTAATAAGATGAACTATGGCTTGATCTTTAGCTTTTGGAAAAAACTAGAAGAAAAAGCCTGAATAAACCATAGGAGAATAGAACTAAGCTAATGAATTATGCTTGAATGAATAAAACTAAATCTAACTTGAAAGAAATATGTCTAACTAATGATATCTCCTATAGAAACACTGAAAAACCCAAATTAATGGTAGTCTAGCTACCACCAGGAGTCCTTGAGCTGTTAAAAAGCTTTTAGTTTCTCACAATCTGTGGGACCACTATGTGTCCCAGTCGGGTCACTTAATTCTATCTCCTACGTTTAAAGTAACCTGACTGAGCCAACATATTGTCTTTGCTGGGTCATATGGATCTAGACTGATGAAATTAAGCTTTAATTGACCCGGTTGAACCACCTCTTATCTCAGTCAGGTCGATTTCCAAACTTAGCCTTTTAAATTTGCAAAATAAGCACAAGTTAACTTTAAACTCTAGATTTTCAAAAAACAATAAATTTAAACATAAAACACATAGATTAACACTAAATGAATTATAAAACACACTTAAAAATACATTAAAATATAGGTATAATTTGGGTATATCAAATACCTCACACTTAGATTTTGCTCGCACTCAAGTAAATTTTAATTAACCACATTTCCAAAATCCTCAAACTCTAAACTAAGTATCATTCAGTTCAAAAACCAAGATCAATAATTGACAACAACACTTAATGACACCCTAACAAAGATTGATTTGAATAAGAATAAGAGAAAGTTTCCATGTGTGTGTACAAGCCCAAAACATTTTAAGTATTTTCAAAACTAAAATTCTAGCATCCAAACTACAAATTAATGTACACCAAAATGTACATGTGGTTTCACACTTGAAACTTAAGATACGCTATAAACCTCTCCTTTAGCACCGAAATCCTAAGGTCTTCTTTGCTAAACAACTCAATATAAGAAAAAAATCATTAGGATTTCAATTCAATTGTAATGTGGTCAAGGTAAAGGCTAATAAAAAATGGTTGAAGATAGTAAAAAACGGATAGCCACCCTCTAATTAAATAAATCAACATTCTCCTTCCAATAGAGTTTAACAAAAATAATATTACCAAGGTTGTCTAAACTTGATTACACTAGAATGCAGAACATTAAAGCACAAAAGAGAAAGGCTTATTTGAATTTCCTCTTATTTTCACAAACTCAATCAAATTGAGAGTTCATAACCTTTTACTCTTTATTGAAAGCACCCCATACTTGAAAGCTTGCTACACAATGCTAAATTGCTAATTCAAATTTCTATTTATTTATTTTTTTAATAAAATAACAACTTAGTTAGCTTATCCTTATAATCACAAAGCAAGGGGTAACTAATAATTTCCATTTTAAGAAAATAACTTCTACAATCCTGTCTTTGTAATATAACTTGACAACATTCCCAATTAAACTCCCTTTAATGAATTACACCTACTTAGATAACCCAATTAGTGATCAATCATATTCATAGAGTGGCTAATTAATAAAAGGGGAGATAAAGGCTTTTAGGATATAGGTAAAAATATGTGTGTAATAACAAAAATTAATTGTAGCATGCATTAAGCATATCTCATAAGGCTCAAAAGGGCTAACAAGGGAATAAAGTGTACATAAGGGAAGGTGAAAAGTCTTTTCAATTAACAAAATAAGAAAAATGCCTAAATCATGTCCTAAACTTATTTGAGTTGTTTTCATGCTTTAAAGCGTGATAAGGAAGGTTCTAGCACTCTAAAATTCCTAACTCGACTACCTTTATGCACCAATTTTTCTTAATTTAAAAACTAATCTTTGTGTACAAAGTTTGGAAACTAACAAATATGTTCAAGTTGAACACTAACTTAGCTAAGATTTCATCAAATAACATGATTGTCTTAGCGCTAATCATAATATTAAACACTACACAATTTTAAGCTAAAGTTTGAGAAATTCAAAATTGAAAATAAAGGGCAAACTAAACTAACTACAAGCTGCATAATATACCAAACTAAACCTACTTAACCAACATACAAACTATAAACCAACTGAATAAAATAAATTATAAAGCAAAATAAAGATAAAAAACAAAAGTATGAAAATAACTACTTAACACAATATTATAATATTAAAGGAAACAAAGTATTACAATTAAATAAAAAAATAAAACAAACAGAAATGTAAATAAAACAACAAAAATAAAAACATAAAAAATAAAACAAAAATAATTCATGAACAACAGGGGTTGAAATTGTTTAAAAACTTACCGAATCATAGAGCAAAAACAAGCTCAACTGAGCTTTACCCCTCCTTTAAAATTCTTGTTGTTCTCAGTAAGGTAGTAATACTCTCAGCTCATTGTGGCGAAGTGAAGAAGGTAGTGGCGATGCTAGTGGTAAATGCTCCTACAAATGTCAGATGAAATGCTCCTAATTGAGGCAAATGGCCTAAATATTTTCCTAGAACTTGTCAATTTGTCTCACTTGCATGTCCAAGTATGCTTGAACTCCATTCATAAAATCCACCATTTGATGTGTCAGGTGCGCATCAAGCTCCTGAGTAATGGCTTTTCCCTTTTTTCGGCCTCATCATCATCTTCATCAGAAGTATTAGTTGGTGCATCTGGTGATAGTTTGGCACAACCTTTTATCACCCCATAAATATACTTAACACATGTCATCTAGTGGTGCCCATAAGTGTTGAACATTGTCTTCATATTTTTGAATAGCTTGTGATCTATTTAGGCAGCTAGACCAAAAGAAGCTCCAAGATTAGTATGGTTTACTGCCTTTGCCAAAACTGTAACCATTTAGGCCAATGAAATTTTCTTTGTAATACTCGAGTGCCATTGAAGTTCTTTAATTTTCCTTCATAAATAATAAGCACCATTTAGCTTAATGCCCTTTACCATGCACCATAATGTTAGGACCTCTGTTGAATTAACACCATTAGTGTAGACATTCGATCCTGAGACAACCTCTGTTGGAGTTACCCAGTGAAGGTAACATTGCTCTAAATAGCCAGAGAATAGAGGTACTATGGCTCTTGGTTGTTGTTATTTCTTGGAAAATAATTTTTACAAGTTCCTTATGGTTTTTGGTAGTTAAAATTGATGTTTTGGCTTTTTCCCTTTTTTTTTCTTTTGGACAGGGGATAATGATGAGTTTAATGGATAAAAATAGGCTCAGAAGTGAGCCACGACCTTAACTCATGGATCAAGCCTATGACTCGCTCCTAAGTCATAGCCTTTAAGGGCAACTCACTCCTTTATCATCTCTGTATGTCATTTGACTTGTTGGGCATGAGTCAAAGCTATGAGACGTGAGCGAGTCACAACCCAGACCCATAACTTACCCTAGTTAGGCTTATAAAGGATTTTTTAGGCTTTAGGGGTGGCCCACCTCCAGTCACACCCTTAACTCATGAGTTAAGGCCGTGACAGAGGATTAAAGTTTTGCTAAAAAATCTCCCTTCTTTTCTTTGGCATAATCTAAGGCATTTCATGCTTATAATGGCCATTTAAATAAGAAAGGACTTTACCTTTGGAAGGGGGAAGAATTCTAAAAAAAGCTACAAAATGAAGGGGGGAAGAATTCTAAAAAAGTTGAGAAACAAAGGGGGGAAGAATTCTAAAAAGCGAAGAAACAAAGGAAAAAAAGCTCTTTTTTTTACTTGGTGCAAATAAAAAATGAAGAAGAAGGAAAGGAATGGCTAGGGTGTTAAATTCACTGGGCTTAGAGCAATTCTACTAAAGGTAATATAAGAGGCAAAATCCTTGTGGCTTATGTAGATATCTAAGTTTCCTCCAGCTTTGTAAATATTAGTTTTTTGCTCATGTATTCTCTCTTATAATTTCTTGTTTATTTTCCTTATTTTTGCTTAAGAGTTGAGCTGTGATCCTTGTGTTTATACCTTATTTATTATGTATTTATATTTCTAATTATTTCTTCATGTATGTTGGATTTTAAGAAATGATAATTAGTTTACTATTTACCTTCCTCTTTATGCTCTATTTTTTAGCTTTAATATGTGTTTTTATGATTTTCCATTTTTTAGCTTGAATTATATGTTGAGTGCTTAACCATGTGTTTTGGGAAGTTCTAGATGTGAATCTCTTATTTCCTCATGGTTTTAGGCTTTAAATAGAGAAATCTCATTTTCCTTATCATCATTCATCTTTATTGTAATTCCATGGTTATTGCATGATGGCTTTTTAATTCTGTATTTAGATGCTGTTTTGAGTAGTTTTCATACATGAAAATAATCCCTATGAAGTTTTGTTGCCTTAAACATGTTTAAAATGCTTTTGGTGTGTTTATATTATTTTTTGGTGGCCACGGTGTTGTTCTTGGAGCTACTGGACGATCTAGGAGTGACTCATGCCCTCGAGTCACGAATAATTCATTAATTGTTTATTAATCCATGTTACTTTCTATCTCTTAATGCATGGTGGGATACTTATGTTTTGAAGAAATTAGAGGATGGTGGAGCAGACTAGTTCGGATTGATTTCCTTTTTTGGCCACTTTATTCATTTTGGTCAGCATTACACTTTCCTATTTTTGTTACAAATCAGTTGTAATAGCTTAGTAAAAAATGGATTTCATACGATAATTGAGAAAAAATCACAATATACATGTGCTACTTAATTAATTGGTTTTTTCATAAAATAGACCAATGTCCTATTTTTTATCCCAAAAATCATACAAAAAGAATTTTATAAATCATATAAGGGAACTAAAGTTCCCAACATAATAAATAGCCTAATTCATGTATGTTACTTGACCTTTTAAATATCTTTTATGTTCCTTTTTTGCTTTTTTAAAATGCATGATATGCATAAAAACTCACCAAAAGTTTTATACAAGTTTGAGTGGGATTTTTCTATAATAAAAAAACCAATGTCCTTTTCTTTCATTCATGAAATAATATGTAAATAATTATGATTTTTCTACTTCAAATTACTTAAACATGATTCTTTTTCAAAAATCACAACGGATCAAGTTATCCCATCTTAATTCAAAATACACCTAAAGTTTTGCCTTTTGTAAATATGCATGCGAGGACCAATGTCCTCATGCAAATGAACCCAATGAATTCTCCATTTTGTGAATAATTTATTTTAGTAATAAGCATTAGTATTTTCTTGTTCTATTGTTTTAATGTAATATATGGATTACTTTACAGCTTTTTGATGTGTTTTAAATGTGCCTTTTAATTCATTGCCATGAAAATATGTGAAAAGAGAATTAGAATAATTTATTGTAAAACATTCTTCTATATAAACATTAACCAAGTTATAAATAAGAGTGAGGTCCCGAACTATCTTTGTTTTTGGCCTTATAAGGTTAGAACTCACTTTCCTAATATTCTATTGGATGGCGACTCTGTGATACTTGTTTTGTGGTGCCCAACAGACACCTTTATAGGTTGATCTTTAACAATATATAGGAATGAAATCCTATCTATTACAAAGCAACCGACCTTCACAAGTTAAATGAACCTTTGTCCAGTCTTGAGCCTTAAAAGCAAGTATCTGAGAGCAAATTAAATGCCTACGGGGTTTGGCGTGTGTCACAGTGGCAACTCCACTAGGGACCATGAGAATTTGCTCTAAAAGTAATCTGGTTAATTTGATATAAAAATGTGTTTACATTTAATTATTTTAGCCTTCTTCAAAATAGGTTACATTAGAACATGCTATATGCTATGACCTTAGAATTAAGTTAGGTGTCCCCATTTGACCAATGGTACATTCCAAAGCATGACTCTAAGTTCATTCAATTTAGGAAAGTGTTAAAGGATAAACGCTAGCCCGAGCCTTGTACCATTTGGTATATCAAATAATGACCTGATCGATCACTATGCTCATGATAAGTTAGACCCATTAGTAGGGATCATGCTTGGGTATCCTTAAAGTTTTATGATAAGACCAATGCCCTATGTAGTGACAATAAACACTTCCCTCAGGTATCATAAACCATAATATTATGCCTACGTTGTGGGTCCTTATGCATTAAACAAAATTTAAATAAATTGGGTAGGTACTAATCAAAGGTTGCCATACCCTGGTAGGCCTATCTCAATTTGTTTGAATTGTTTAGAATACATAGTCACCAAATGCATTTGCTTGTGCTTTAAATAAAGAAAGGTTATATTGTTAATTTTCCACCGTAAACTATATGTATTCATAGTGTCCCTTGTTAACCTATGGATTAATCTCGCCTAAGAAAGAGACTGCATAACCACATGTGTGGGAAGTAATAAGGTTGGAAGGTTTTCTTGCTATTATTGATTTGTGTAGTGGCACCTAAAAGATCAAAGAAGAATGAAACATCAAGTTCATCTAGAACAAAACTTCTGGCATACATCGATGAAAATGATAGACTACAGTACGAATATTTTGGGGAGGTTAATTTTATCAAGCTAGTTTATTTGAAGCAATTTTATTTGGATATAGTAGATGGAAATGTATTGGATGAGATTTTTCCTTTGATTAGAATATTAGTTGGGAGACGTTCATCAAAAAGCAACCGAAAGTGTACCCGTACTTGGCATGAAACTTCTTCACAACATTTAAAATTTCTTTAGAGGATGAATAGGAAGAAGGCATAGTTAGTTTCAAATTTGGTAGAAAGACTCACCATATGCCTTTTTTGGAGTTTACACAAAAATTGGGATTTCTTGCAGATGGTATAAGAGAATTACCTAATGCCACCCCATATAAGAATTGGGAATTCGTTCGAGATCCCATAAATTTAGTGCCCTATAAATATAGAAAGCTAAAGGCCTATGCTTTACGTAGTTATGCACTTTGAGTTTTTCACAGATTCTTATCCCTCACTTCTTTATTTGCCTTGGTAGCCCAAGTGTAATTAATGCTAAAGAATGCTTTATTTTAAGATGCATGGTTAAGGGTATATGGATTAATGGTATAGTTCTTTTCTGTTGAAAAATAGAAGAATTGCAAAGAATGAAGAGCACCATTAAAGAGACATCATTGGGGTGGATTGCATCCATCATGGCAAAAGTAGTGGGTCATATTGACATGAAGGAAACTCTAGGAGAGCCAACATTTATAGACTATGAGATGTTAATGTGGATGAAGGTTTTAGCCAAGAAGCTATGTAGACATTGGTTCGATAGGGATGAATATTTGAGGCTAGTCACCGTTGGAAGAAACAGAGAAGAAGAGCATGATCCTATAGCATAGAATCCCGTTGTTCATGCACTAGTTGCATAAGAACCCACACTATAGGAACTTTCACCCAAAATGATTGCGTTTATGAATCAAGTGTATGGTCGGTTGGATAATATGCAAGATAGCATTAATGAAGTGAAATAGAATCTTAAGTAGTTTGTCACCAATTTTTGGGCAAGATTAAGCTCAATTTTGCTTAGATTCAGAGGTAGAATATAATTCTCCCCTTTTATTCATGAAAACACTTATGTTTTTGTTTTTGTGTTTGTTTTCTTTTGAAGTTTTATTTGCTTTGTCTATAATGTTAACTCTAGGAGCAAATTTGTATTTTGATTTAAGTACTAATACTATTAAATGTTGCTAGGCATGGTTAGTAGTTTGTTTTCTTGTGTTAGTTACTCTAGTCAAATAGTTAGTTCAAAATTGTCACTTAGCTTACACTAGACTTAGTTTGCCCTAATTTTATGCTCAAAATTTGAACTAGTTGGACTCAAACTTAGAATGTGCAGTATTTAAACTCTTTGTTGTGCATTAAGACAAGCATGTTGTTTAATGAGTTTTTAGCTAGTTTAGCATTTAACTTGACTTATATTTGTTAGTTTTCACTTTTTGATCACTAAGACCAATTTTGAAATAAAAGAAAAAACTAGTGCATTGTAGTAGTTGAGAAAGGAATTTTAGGATACTTGAACCTTCTTCATCACCCTTCAAAGGATAAAAACAACCCAAATAACTTAAAAAGTGATCTAGGTATATTTTTTTCTTGTTGAGCCATATTGAGACTATTTACTTACCCAATGTGTATAATTATCCCTTGTTAGCCATTTTAAGCTTAATGAGGTATGATTAATGCATGCCATATTTATTTTTCTTGTTACACTCAATTATTAACCATATAGCTTAAAAAGCTATTATCTTTTCCTCTAGAATTGGCCACTTTAGAATTTGATAGATTAACTTTTGTTTGGCATTGTAAAGGGTGTAGTAAGATAATTTTGGATTTTTTAGCAAGGGTTATGAATGAAGTCAAGATAATTGTAAAAAATTTTACCTTATAACTACCCATTTTATCATTATGTTGCCAGCAATGAAGCTAGTATTAAAAAAAAGTTCTAGTGTGAAAGAAAGAAATAAAGCTAGCATATATTGGCAAAAGTTTAAGTGTGGAGTAGTTACATGGGAAAGAAATTATGACTTCTAAAAGGGGATGAATTGTGAATTTGAGAAAGTTCCAATCATTCTTTCTTTCGAGGGTATTTTGAATATAAAAGGATAAGTAAGTCTGGCTTAGTACTATAATTTTCGAGTTAGAGGGTGAAATTTTAGAAATGTTAGTCTGTCTTGTCATAGAGTGGTTATTATTTTTAATTATTTATTATCCATTCATTTATAATCAATATTTTAACCCCATTACAACCTTTTAAGACTTAAGTGATTCTAAGTTCTATTTTGAGTTGTTTAGCAGAGATGACATTTAGGTTCTAGTGCTAAAGGAGAGGCTTATGGTGCTTCTAGAGTTTTAAGTGCAAAATCATTTGTACACTTAGGTGTACATTCATTCTAAGCTTGATTATGAATTTGTATTGATGTTTTGGTTTTGATAATACTTGAATTATTTTGGTCTTGCACACGCATAGGGAAACTAGCTCATATAGTCTTGCTTGAATTTATTCTAGTTAAAATTTCATTAAGTGCTCTTGTTAATTGTTAAGCTTTGTTATGAAATGCATAATTCTTGGCTGAAGTTTGGTTATTTTGAGAAGTTGGCTTGTTCTAATTTGCTCGAGGGTGAGCAAAAACTAAGTGTGGAGTATTTGATAATTATGAATTATACTATGTTTTATTATGTGTTTAGTATGTTTATTGTGTCATTTTGGTGTTTATTTATTTAATTTAGTGTTTAATTGTTAAGTTTATCATGTAATATACCTAATTTCATAAATTGGTGTTTTTAGGTGTGAAATTAAAGAAAAAGAAAGATTTAAGGGAAAAATAGGGGATTCAACTTTTAAAGGATTTTTGAAGACAAGGAATCGTGTGTTTAGTTCAGAAGCTAGCCATTTGCTGGAGTGAATTCTCACTTTACCGAGTAAGGCATGAGGAAAAGCTTCACTCGGTGGAGTGAATTCTCACTCTGCCAGGTCATATAAGGGTCAAACATAGTGAAGCCTTACTTGGTGGAGTGAATTGTCACACCATCGAGTCCAATTTGTTGAATTGGAATATGACTTTAATTTCTTCTAGTTTGGGAAGCTTTAGCAGCCAAATTGCGTCCAGTTTGATCTATTTAAGTAGTAAAGAACACCAGTTTTGTAGACTTTTGATTTTTATGAATTAAAAGTTTTAATTTAGTTTAGTTTTACATTTAGGGTTTAGAGGCTACAATTGAAGACTCTGTAATTACTTCAAGAGCAGTTAAAGGGTTATAAGTGTTTGTATCATTTTTATTTATTTTTCTTCAGTTTTAAGATAAACTATGAGTATCTTTTTCTACTTTTACTAAAGGAGTCTTGAATCCTTAAAATTTTATTATAATGACTTGGTTGTGTTTTAATTCAATGCAAGTTTGATTATTTCTTAGTTTTGTGTAAATTATGTTCTCTAATTATATTAAGATCGATTTGTGGCTGGCAAATGTAGTTTTTATAGCAAAGAAGGATGGAAGAGTTAGAGTCTATATAGATTATAGGGATTTGAACCCGATAGTAAACTAGATTAAAATGGCTTTCATAACTAAATGGGGTACATATGCTTTTTGGGTTATGCCTTTTGGACTTAAAAATGTAGGTGTTACCTACCAAAGGATGGCAATTAGGATACTGGATAACCTTATTCAAGGAGGTAAAGGCATAAGTGGATGACATGATGATTGAGTTAGTCACCTAAAAAAGACATTTTGAGGCACTAGCTAAGTTCTTCAAGAGGATCAACAAGTACAACCTTTGCCTTAATTCGAAGTGTATCTTTAGAGTCACTTTAGGTAAACTTTTAGGGCATGTAATGAGCCAAAAAGGTATAGAGATAGTTCCTGACAAGGTGAGAGCCATTAGGGAGATGGCAATACCACAGAAGAAAAAAAGAGGTTAGAGGGTTTTTAGGGAGAATTCAGTAAATAAGTAGGTTCACAGCTAAGCTAACTTTAATTTATGAGCCAATATTCAAGCTACTTAAGAACGATTAGCCAGTGGTTTGGAACAAGAATTATCAAAAAGCATTTGATACCATTAGGGAATATCTATTGCATGCACCAATACTAAGACCACCTCAGGCAGGTAAGCCTTTAATTTTGTATTTATCTATAGAGGATAGTTTAGTAGGGGCAATGATGGCTCAAGAGAATGATTTCGAGATTAAATATGCAGTATACTACCTCAGCAATAAGTTTTTCCCTTATAAGGCAATGTGTATATAGGTTGAAGAGATTTGCTTAGCAATCATCTAGGCATCAACGAAATTGAGACACAACTTCCATTCCTATAGGATACAAGTAGTGGCTAAAGAGAACCCTTTTAGGTATTTGCAAGAAGCACTTTCACTCTTAGGGAAAATGGGAAGATGGTTAATTCTCTTACAAGAGTTTGATATAGAATACATCACTAGGAAAACCATTAAAGGGAGAGCAATAGTAGAGTTCCTAGCTGATCAACCTTTAGAAGGAGAGCAGACAAGATACGAATATCTTGATGAGAATATTGTACCTATAACAGTAAAGGGTTGGCAAATGTACTTTGATGAGGCTGTGAACAATAAAGGAGCGGGTGTAAGAGTTATTTTAGTTTCCCTAAAAGGAGAGAAAATACCACTAGCCATGAAATTGAGGTATAGGGCCACAAATAACAAAGCTGAATATGAAGCTTACATCTCCAGGTTGGAAGCCTTGCTAGCCTTTAGTAGATGCCTTGATTATTACCCTTAGTAGTCTGAATATTTCAGACTCATCTTTAGTAGTTTATCAAGTGAAAGGCAAATGTTCGATCTAGAAAAATTGATTAGGAAAATCGATTATTGCCCTATCTCAAGTGCTTGAAAGCTTTGAGTATCCAATTCAAGCTTTATGCCGCTTAGAGAAGAGAACCAACTAGTAGATGCCTTGGCCACCTTATTATCATTGTGGGATAATCTGAAAGGGGTAAGTATAAAGCCTGTGCTAATTTTAAGCTTTGATAAGTCGTGCTTTGAGGATGAATAGATTATGGATATCAAGGTGAATGATGGAAAACCTTAGTATTATGAAATTTAGAACTATTTGGAAAGGACAACGTTTCCTGAAGAAGCTACGAAAAAGGACCTAAGGATGATCCGTAAGCTATCAACCCAATTCATCACTGTAGGAAGAGTGCTCTACAAGAGAGGGCTTGATGGAATCCAATTAAGGTGTTTGGATGATAAGGAGGCAAGAAAGGTCACGGAGGAAGTGCATACGAAGGTGTGTGAAACCCACATGAATGGTTTAGCTTGAGCCAAGAAGATTATGTGCTAAGGGTTCTTTTTGCTCATAATGGACACTAATTGCTCAGAGTACATCAGAGAATGCCAACTATGCCAATAGTATGTAGAATTGAGACATTTACCTATTTTTGAGTTATGCAATCTCACGTCACCATGGCCATTTGCTACATGGGGCATAAACATCATTGGTATGATCTATTCAACTACTTTGAATGGACACAGGTTTATTATAGTGGCCATTGATTACTTTACCAAGTGGGTAGAAGCAGATTCCTTCAAGAAGATAAATATAAGGGATATGGTTTAGTTCATTGAGAGGAATTTAATATGTAGATACGGTTTGCCACATTATATATTGTCTAATAATGGGTCATAGTTCTCTGATGAAACTAGACAAATGCTCTTTAGGTATAGAGTTCAAAACCATAAATCTTCTCCTTATAGACCTCAGGCAAATGGAGCAGTTGAGGTGGCTAATAAGAATGTCAAAAGGATTCTACCCCAGATGGTTCAAACTTATAAAGATTAGGCCAATAAACTACCCTTTGAGTTATAGGGTTACAGGACCATAGCCAGAACTTCAATAGGGGTTACTCCATTTTCCTTAGTTTTTGGGATAGAAGTACTATTGCTTGTAGAAATTGAGTATTAATCTTTAAGGTAGTTTTGGAAGCTGAGATATCGAAAGAAGAATGGGTTAGACAGAGGCTATCACAGCTTAACCTTATACACAAGGATAGAATGAGAGCATATTATAGCAATTAGGTCTATTAAAAGAGGCTAGCCCATTCATTTGGGAAGAAAGTCAAGAAGCATCCTTTAAAAGAGGAAGATTTGGTGTTCAGACAGATGAGGTTGGGAATTCTAAACATCTAAGGAAAGTTTAGGCCCACATAAGAAGGACCTTTAGTGTTTAATAAGCTGTTATCTAAGGGAGCTACCATTTTATCGGACAGTGATGGCAATGAGTTTGGAGAACCAATGAATATAGATAGATTAAAAAGCTTCCATGGCTAAGACTAAAAGAGAAAAAAAGAGAATATATGTCCCATAGGTCAAAAATAGAAAAAGGAAGCCTTACTAAAATTAGGCATCATGGTGAAAACAAAAAAAAGGCACCTTAGGCAAAAATTAGAGGCTGAGAGAAAATAGTCAATCAAGAAAACTCGAGAGGGCTGATTAATTATAAGAGTTATAATGCTTTTAAAGTTTCATTTTGAGATTAAATAATATTTGTTATTAAGGTAGTATCAAATGCTGATCATACATGTTGAAATAAAAAAGAAATGTCATACATGTATCTATAACATCATCAATGTAACTAAAAGTAGCATATTCTTTTCACATGTTCAAATTTAAAAAGGTTCGATAAAAGAAAAAACATAATATGTGATAGCATCTAATCTAGTTTATCTATATCATGTTTCTCTCTTTGTCTAGGTGTCTAAGATATGATAGCCTATTGTTAACTACTGGACTGGTAACCTATTGCTTGTAGGAGGCCAAAGTGGTCAAGTCGCAAGTGTCAATCTCAAGAATAGAGGTCCTCATAGGGAGCTGGATCCAAATCCTCTAATAATACTCTGATAGAAAACCATAGACATGCCTACCACCTTGGAAGCCTAATAGAAACCTAACGATGTCTTGTTGATCCTGAAATTGGCAAACACAATTTGCAGTAACGTAGAAAGTGGCATAGTGCAATCCACACAGAGGTACACATCCAGATTCTCCATTAAAAACTACAAAAGTAATGGGTAGCCAAATGCACTTGAGTATGATATCATCATCTAATAGATAGCTCGCCCAATTGACCTTATCTTAGACTGCTAGAAACTTGTGCTATAAATGCCTGATTATGGATATCTCATGGGATAAGTGCTCGTAGCCAAAGCTCGAGGAAGAGGTTCTAACAATAGTTTTAACTTTTTATGAAGCCATACCAAATAATAATAATAATAATAATAATAATAATAATAATAATAATAATAATAATAATAATAATAATAATAATAATAATAATAATAATAATAATAATAATAATAATAATAAAAGAAAAGAGAAAGGCAAGAAAGAGGAATACCTGGTAGAAGCTTCCTCGGGAAAGGGGGGAATTAATGGCACAAGGACCAAAAAAGCTAGCACTATTTATAGGAAAGTAATAAGTAGGAAAGTAATAACAGATGCCCGTCTCTCAAGAAGCGAGCCATGGCCAGCCCGTTAATCACCTCTAGATGACAAAAATGCATTTTTTTGCACGTCTCATACATTGTACGTACATATTATTGCATTTTCTTTTTCTTTCAGTTTGTAAGAGATCCAAAAGCTCAATGGCAAAGACAAATAATTTTGGAAGAGTTTGGATAAGAAAAGTCAAAAAATTGAAGAAGCATAATAAATTTCAGGGAGTATTTTAAGTTTTTAGTAAATGTGTATAGCTAAAAATAAAAAATGCATGTATGTAAATAATGTAAATAAAATAGTTGGGTAAGTATGTAAATAATAATAAATAAGGTATTTTTGTCAAAATAATGTAAATAAGAATTAGAGATAATAATAAAAATTATAAAAAAGAAAAGAAAAAGGGCAAAATGGTCAAAAAGCAGCAAGGGACGGGACATCTTATATGCCCATCTATCACTAGCAAGGGATGGGCTTGCCATCTCTCACTCAAAATTTTGAAAATAAATGGCCTTTCTTCTTCCTTTCTTCTTCATTTTCTTATAACCGCTATTTTTTCGATTTCAAGCTCTCCCATTCGATTTTTTGGGTTTTCTACTCCGTTTTTGGTCCATTTTTGAGCTGTTTATGCCTAAACTCTCTTAGAGCGACACACACTTTAGAAAGTGATCCATTTATGTTTTATTTATCATTTTCTTTTATCTCTCTTTCACTTCACAAGTAAGTACCCTTTGGACTTCTCCTATATTTTATTTATTTATTTTGCTAATTTAATCATGTTTAGACTATTTTTGTATATTTTTAGACCTTAGTGGTAGGATAGTTTATATAAATATTCTATCTTTTAGTTTAAGAATGAACAATGCCTTTAGGATTGTAATTTAATTTATAAAGCCTTTTGCATGACATTGTAGTTAGGAAAAACCTTGTCTATGAGCACATAAATTTGTAAAATTTTTAGTGTTGACATAAGTAGCCTTTATTTATTTTGTTTATTTAAAAGCATGTTGTACTTAGGACTGTAACTGCACTACAATAATTCTATACAAATTTACTTTCCTTTGTTAAGTAATGTAGATTGTGTTGTTTGGAGGCCAATGATGGCCTGTGTGTTGCTTTAAATTGATTTTTATGCAGGAGGTAGTCACATTTCTAGCCGGAATGTTGCTGAATTTCTGTTAGAATTTTTGTAAAACGTAAAATTTGCATTATGCCTTGTTTATTGTGTATGCTTGCTAGAGCATTCGATAATGGGCTTAGGATGTTGTAAATTGTGTTATAGTGCTTAGTGCACATTTCTATATAGGTCGGTTATCTCCATTTAAGTAAGCATGCTGCCAAAATTCTAACAAATTCTAACACATTAGTTTACTTGTGGCCCAAGTTAGTCACATAAGTTGACATATAATCTTTTCGTACAAGATGACTGGGAGAATTGTACATGCTATCGTAGCTCGGCCTATACCAGTATATATGCCACCCGAGTAGGCCACCAAATATCGAGCCTTGCTGCGAGTGCAGTTTAGGTCCAGCCGCTTCATGGCCAGATAGTTCCTACATGATATTGGCTAAATGAAGGAGGTTAATCTACTATTAGCCAAAGTAGAGTGGATGGAGTTCTTCGCTCTAGCATTTAGAACCTCTTTGGACATCACCCGAGAGGTCTTAGCCATATTGCAGTATGGTGGCTTCTAGAGGTTAGACACTGAGCAGGGTGTGGTCCAATTTCGAGTGTTGGGCATCCGTTATAGTATCACATGCTATCGAGTCACCGAGGCCATAGGCCTTCCAGTTGGACTCAATGTGGTCACGCCCAATAGGATTATGGATCAAGCTAAATAGAGGGCAGTGACACTTTCAAAGGCTAGATACTTGTTAGACACAACAAAGAGTACTATAATAGCCACCTAGACCTATAGGTACATCCAGAGGGTTTTATCTACCTTATATTTGGGATGCACATGGAGTCAAGGGTCAATGAACTCCACCGACATCACTAGTCCATGGGGGATGCAGGGGCATAGGCATATTGACATCTCCCATACGATTGTTGCATCACTAGTTAGGGTGTCCACTCAGTCCACTACACAGATCTACATGGGAGGCTTCATTACCCATCTATTGCTATCACTAGGGGCAGATAAGAGTAGGTTTGGTGATTTTGTTTAGGAGGGCATATTTGTGGATTTGTGGCTACACTTACCATAAAGATGGTGGAGTTCATTGAGGGACAAGATGGGTAATATAGGTTGTTAACTATTTTTAAAACCAGACAGAGTTGTAGTTTAGACCCCATAGTGCCAGATGCACTATAGAGGGGGATGAGCAGGACCAACTACCACCGAAGGTACCAATAGTGCTACAAGCACCCCCAGTACAGGCACCACAGTAAGAGGATCAGGCAGAGGAGCCACATGAGCAACAGGAGTCAGGGGCTGATTTAGATTTTGAGTTTGATATGCATATAGATCTACAGGACCTACTGGATGGATCACCACAACCTCTAGTGCATCCTCGATTACGTATCAAACACCATTGGTCACTAGCTAGGAGGATGGGGAGGTTTTCTCCCTTTGGGCATCCAAGAGTATCCACATCCATAGCTCTTTCACCATTTGGACATCTAAGAGCCTCTAAATTGACTACTCTGCCACCACTAGCACATTTAGAGATATCTCCATTTGTTTTACCACCACCAGCACATTCATCTTCAGTTCCTTCACTTGGTGACCTTTATGGTAGGTTGATAGAGATAGAGGTTATTAGATGCCAGGAGTAGACATTGCAGTCAGTACTCACAGCAGTGTAGTCCTTGTAAGCATTACTAGTGATGGTGCAGTCTCTACAGATAGAAGTCCAAGGTATTAGAGCGGACCTTATTGTTCCATGCTAGAGATTTGAGGCGAACCTATAAGTGGTTGATAAGCCACTTACCTAGATTAGAGAGTAGGGCACTCATATTAAAGGAGAGGTCCTTAATGGTAGATAGGTTGTGGTAGAGAAAAATAAGCAACTGAGGAGATACATATGTCATCTGAGAGGCGACTTGATGTGATATCTTAAGCAGCATTCCAATGCGGTCACTAAGGTCAGCTAGGGATCAGAGTAGCTAGTAGAGGTGATCGCACCAATTCTATAGCCTTTGACAGTGGAATTGCTTGAGTTCTAATGTAGAATCAAATACGGCGAGAAACAGCTGCCTGCAGCGCCACAGGCCATGGCACTAGTTAGACCTCTTAGGCCTTCAGCATTCATACCTCCATCTAGGCCAGCCTATCGCTGAGGACCACGACCTTCATTGTAGATTTATTATTTTTGTATTTAGGGAGTTTTAAAACTTTGTCTAAATATTTTTAATGTATATAAAAATATGACTTGTATTTAAAATTATGCATTTATTTTATTTTATGCTTTGTTTTGTTCGTACTTATTATGCTTGAAAGGAAAGAAAAAATAAATGAATAAATGAAAATAAGATTAACAAAAAACCATGTAATTAATATGCAATGATAGGACAAAAATAATGAACACAAAAAGGAAACAAAACAAACTTGCAAATTCAATGAGCAAAAGCACTAATATCAAATCCTTCTCACAGGTACTTAAAACCCTTTCCAAAGGGCATATATATACCACCACAACCTAAAGAAATAGGGAAAAATAACCATCCTCATCAAAAAAAGTTTCCGAGCAGGTTGAAATAAAAGAGATATGTAGCAAAGAGAAGTGCAAATATTTTTGGTTTCTAGAAGGATTTTACATCCCCTTTTGCTTGAGGAAGTACATTCACGGTGAACTGGACATGTCTTTACTATTAGGTATAAGTTGTAGATAGGCCATCCTCTTGATCCTTCACCACCGATTGCCTCACAACATATGGATTATCATGAGGTCAAAATGGAATACTATTAAAGCTAAAGTTGTATAATGGTTAGAATGCCATTACAGCAATAAATGTTCATTTGGGCAATGAGCCATATTCCTTAGAGCATGAGATGTTTTGATCTGAATACATAAAAAGACACAAGACTGATGTTGACAACAAGAAACTATTGGATAAGAGGCAAAAGCCTGATGACAATGCAAATTCAAAGAAGACAAAAGGTGAAACTACGCATTTCAACAACCTTGATGATGATGGTTTTCCCTATATTGGTGACATAGTCATTGGTAAGTGTACAAAATCTAACCAAGATCATAGTTTTAAGCTAAAGCATCTCCAAGATGGATACATACTTATAGATGCATGTTAGTGATTCCTCACATATGCATATTTGTCAGAAATTCTTTAAATGGAATATTGTTTCAAGGGGCAGATGCACCCACAAGGGGCCCCAACCAAAACAACTAGATGATTAGGTACATCTATGGATAACACCAACCAAGTACAACCCAAACAACCAAATTTTACACACCTCAGGTGCTAATCGGATCCAATCAAGTCATCTCAATTCTGCATGCCCTAGGTGCTAATCAGATTTAATAAACTCATCTCAATTTTGCATGCCTTAGGTGTTAATCAGACAATCAATCTAGGGTTAACATATTGATGAACTAATGTTAACTTTCCAAACCAGGGTTAATGCATTAACAAGCTAATGATAACTACATAACCAAAAGATTCACTGCCTTAGAAGGTACATGTTTTAATCAACTAAAAGACTCATTGCCTCAAAAGGTACGTGTTTTAATCAACTAAAAGACTCATAACCTCAGAAGGTACGTGTTTAATCAACCAAGAGATTCACTGCCTCAGATGCATCTTTTTTTGTTTTACTCTGAATTTTGGCTCACTTAAGTACTAGTGCACTAGCTCCCCAAAATTAAGGGTAGCTATAGGATCGTGACCTAAGGTAGCTTAGATTAGGGTTACCTAATGAGGAGGAAGTGGTATATTACTAACAACAAGTTCAGGACTTGAAGCTCTAATTGTGAATTTATCACATTTTTCTCAAAGATTTTATGAATTTTTTTAAGTGTTTGCAAGTGTTTTAACAAAAAAGTATAAAAAACTTGACTTTGGCCTTGAGAGGTGAGGGACGGTTATCCGTCACATGAGGCACAATCTTCCCTAGCCTTCTCTCTCCAATCCAGGTCATATTAAGGGTATTTTTGTAATTTTAAAATCTTTACTCGAGAAATGACTGCCTCTCAATGAAAGATGCCCGTTTGTGGGTCTTTTTTTAAATTTTCCACGTTTTTAGAATTCAAAAAAGGAAGATAAGTGTTTTAAGGGACTTGAATCTGAATTTGATGGAAGGATATCTCTAGATTTGGGATGTTGGAGTCGGAATCCAACTTTAACTCTAACTTAGGTATAAAAAACAAAATGTTTTAAGGTTTCCAGCGGGGAGGAATCACTTTGATACAAAGCAAAAACTTAAAAAAGAAGAAAATCCAATTTCTTTCTCTCTCTAAAAAGGTATTTCTCTCTAACAATCTTTTAATAAAAACACACACACATAATGAATAATTATTTTAATTTTCTGAAAAAACAATAAACACAAATTAGAGTGGAGATCTATACTATAAGAAATTCGGAGTTAGAATATCTCCTAAGGGTAATATTCTGGGCTCCTTTTTTATTTTATCTCTTTATAATTGCCATGCATAATCAAGGTTATATTTGTAATAATATGTCTAAATGCTGTGTTTGATTGATTTGTATGCTTAAAATGTGATGAAATGAAAAACTAGATTAGTATGCATGTTAATGGCCTGATTTAAATAAGGATTCCTCTATTGTTGCATAATTTTAAGCTTTTCTTTTATTTTGTAATCCTGAAATTTATTGAAGTTTTAGTGTGCTTTATGCATGATTTAATGTTATAATACTATTTCGACATGTTTTAAAACCTAATTTTTTTATTTAGGTTTAGAAACCACTTTGTATGTTTTTGGCATTAAAATTCTACATTCTATTCCGCCTAATGAGTGACGGACTAGAAGAAACCTCGACGAACACCTGTCTATCAAAGCAACAAATGGAACATCGCAGGAACTTCTTCTTGCCCCGTCACTCATATAGCTGTGGGTATCCCTCACCTATCCAAGGTGTCAGTAGCTAGTTTTTAAGGATTTCTTATGTGTATTTTATGTATTTTATGGTATTTTCCTTATTTATTTGATTCCTAAAATATCTATTTGTCATTTTGTATGATATTCAGTTTTATATGTACTTTTCTTTTATACTATATAACTTAAATAAATTATTTTCTTTACTGTATTTTTATTATTTATTTGTATAATGCTAATTTACTTGCTTTTTTGTTTTTGTGAGTGTAAATTCTTTCACTTTCGAGTGGTTTTCATGAGGTTTTCTTTGCATTGGCCATCGTGCTCCTGATCGGGTAATCACCATCAGCCCATCTGGTTACCTCATTTAATCATTCTGCTTATTATTTTATTTTATCATTTTTTCTTCATTTATTATTTATTTTGTTATTTTCTATTTGTTTATTTATTTGGTATTTTTGGATGTATTTTTAATTTAGGGATGTAATGGTTAGTAAAAAGATGTTTTTTTGTGCACGTTAAAAAGCAAAAGGCACCTAAAACAATTTTTATTAAACAACTTAAGTTTTCCTTCAAAACTTGAACCAATGTCTAATTTTCCATCTAAAAACCAAACTTGTAAAATATGCATGAGGGAACCAATGTTTTCAATCAAAATAGATACCACGATTTATGTATGTTCATCAATTTATTTTCGTTGTTGGACGATTTGCTTTTATAATAGAGTTTATGTAGATGGAATTTATTTATTCATTTACTTCTTTATTTTCTACTTGGGATGTTTATTTAATTTTATTACTTTGCCTCATGTGAGAGTGGAGAGTGGATTAAACTTAAAACCTAATCATAAAACAACACCTAACTAAGATGCCTAATAAGAGTGATGTCCTGAACACCAATCTCTATTTGGGCATCAAAAGATTGAGAATCATTTCTCGATGTTCTGTTGGGTGGTAACTCTATGACACCTACCTCTTTTGGGCCTATTAGTAGACGCTGTTGTGGATCGACTACCAACAATAATTTAGGCTTAATCTTTTTTTTTATTGCGAAGTAGCCAGTTCATGAGTTAAAGTGAGCCTCATCTAGTCTTAGGCCCTAAAGGTAGGCCTTCGAGAGTAAACCTAAAAACGAGCCTGGCTCCGACGCTCGTCACACTATGAATATTTAAATAAATAATAAAATATGTAGGATAGCATGATATATATATTTAGTTTGCCATTGATGCACATTTATGCTTATTGATTAAATCTTATATTCTTGTGTTAATTTACAGTTCTATTATGTTCTAAACATGTCGTGATGTTTCATATTAGATTTATCTTTTTTTAAGACGTGTAGTATGCATGCCTAGGATTAATTATTGAATTTTCTATTTTTAGTTGATTTCTACCCATAACTGTCTGTGTGTCACGTGATAGACAGGAAGAAGGCTCATCGATGGTCATCTGTCATAGTGATAGACGGTACGAAGCAAAGCCTTATTTCCGTCCCATTGCCCTATTTGTTCTGGTTGTTTGTCTTTGTGTGTGGTCATCTGTGGCCTCAGTTTCAACATATTATTCATGTTTTTATGTTTATTTTCCATATTAAGTCATTTGCATGATCAGTTCTATTTTTATGTAATATATTAATTTATTTTCATGCATTTTCATATTTTGTTTGCATATTTATTTTCAATCCAAAATAATTAATGCTTTATTTCTTTTTTATTATTTATATTTACTAATTATAATACTAAACATTTGTTTTACCTTATGCTTTCGGAGTATTTTTATTTCATTGCATCGGGAATTTGGAGATCTAAGGATCGAAATGCCTTGAAGGGCTACTCCTAGACTGTTCATTATTTATTTTATTTTATTTTATTTTTGAGTACTTATTTATTCATTTTTGCTCATTTTACTTCTTATTTTAGATCTAATATTTCGAGAATGTAATAGTTAGTAATAAATGGTTTTGCACTTTAACATAAAAATAAACTTAAACCATTTCTACTAATTAATTGAGTTTTTCTAATAAATGGACCAATGTCCAATTTTTTATTCTAAAAATCACATGATGACATAAATGCTTTTTTTTTTTGTAAATATATATGAGGGAACTAATGTTCCCAACCTAATTAACTCCCCATTTTATGTATGACAATTTATTTATTTTTTTCTCATTGGATAATTTACTTATATAATAGTTTAAGCAGATTTCGTTACTTATTTTATTTATCGCTTTCCTACATGCTTGAGTGTTTGTTTATTTAATTATGCAATGCATCATGTGAGAAGGGAGATTCAATTCATATTAAAAATTCATTTATAAACAACACCTAACTGGGGTATAAGTAAGAGTGATGTCCCGAACACCTCTCTATTGTGGGCATCAAAGGTTATATTCATTTCCTAACATTTTGTTGGATGGTGACTCTATGATACCTACCTCTTAGGCCCACTATAGACACCATCATAGGTTGACCATTAACAATAGAATTGGGACAAATCCTTTTCCTGTTATGAGTTGGCCAATCTATGAATTTGATAAGCCTTGTCCAGTCTTGAAGCCTAGAAGTAGGTCTCCGAGAGCGAAACTAAAAATGAGAGGGGCTTAACAATAACACAAATACCTATGGACATCACAAGTACACAATTACTTGCATGTCCTTAATAATAACACAAATACCGATCATGTCTCCACTATACAATTAATACTCTTATACACTAAACTCATACTCTAACCCTTCCAAGGTGCATCTTAGAGCCTCACAATACTTATCTAATTAATAACTCAGCATTAGGTAGAAGATATACCTATTCAAGTAGGAACTTAGGCTAATGATGTGCCTATCTAATCAACAACTCAACATTAGGCAAAAGATGTAGCTATCTGATCAGGGATGCAATATTAGGTAGAAGATGCACCTATATAATTAAGAACTTTGACTTAGTTGAAACATGTTCTTGCCTAATCTAGAATATGAGGTTAGGCAAAAACTATTCCAATCTAGTTAAAAGTTGGAAATCTAAATTTATAAAAGATGCCTACTAGGAGAGCATTTCACTTAAACTGAATCAAAAAAGCATCTACCACGAAAACAAAGCTTGGACATTGCCAAACATGATTTCCCTAACGAGTTATGTGTTTTTGAACTTTACCTCACACATGTGCTTGAATACCCAAAGTTGAGGGAAACTACAAAACACCATAAGTCGAGCCACCTTTATTCGAAATCACATAATGATGAAAAGTTTTCCATTGAGGAGAAAGGCTTTTTGTCATTTAGGAGAGTTTAAGTCAACAAGTAATTAAACAAGTTTTAGATACCTTTTTTTATCTTCACCAACAGTCTAATACCCCCAGCACGGTTAGATCGAGTTTGGAAGAGGATTAAACCTCATTTGGAGGCCTAAAATGTAGGAAGACTTTTAAAGAGCAATCCATGGCCATGGAGAATCTCTCCATGGGTGTGGAATACCCTTTTTATAGGCTTCAAGTTTTTCTATTTTAAAACACAATGTATATTTAAGGTGAGGCAATCCACAAGCATGGACACCTAATCCACGACCATAGAATTGCTTATAACAACTTTAAACCCTAATTTCTCTCTCTCTCTCTATAATTAAAAAGAGAAACCTTATACATTGGGATCCCTTTTTTAGATTTTTGAAATAGTATTTATAATGCAAAAAAATTATTTCTCTCTAAAATTTTCATTTCTTTAATTACTCTTGATCTTTCTTGAACCGAGAATTGCTTCGATCTTTGCTATCAAAAAGCAAATATTCTTGAAGGTGATTTATATTAGTTTCAATATTCTTTTGTCATTCATACATTTAATATTTTATTTAATTTCGTATTTTGCTTTCATTTTATTAATATTGTTGTCTTTTTCTTCATCTTTCTTTTGAGGTTCCACAAAGAGCCATAGGATCGGTGTAAAACCACGGCAAATTGGAACTGCCTTTTTATGATTATATTTTGTTCATAATTCTTATGGATTTTAAGGATCGAATTCAATTTTTAAGAATCAGTTACTCGATCCATTTAATGCGATGTTGGTACTTGAGAAGTATTTTATTTATGCTATTTAAATTTTTGTTATTTAAATCATACAACTTAATTTATACAATTTAAACTCATGTACTTTAATTTCTATATTTGTTTCATCCTTTTCATGGTATACATCATATGTGTCTAAAAACTCATAATAATATTAAGGATTGGATTAATCTTATAGAGATGAATTTCTAGATTTGTGTTAAATGATGCAAAACACAACAATCCCCTATTTGATTTTCTATAATTATTTAATTCTTGCTTTATTTAATTTATGCAATTTATTTTATTGCTATTTTGCATTTATTTATTTTATTGCAATATTATTTATTTATTTATTTTTCTTCTCCAAGGAGAGTAAGATTTAATTTTCTACATTTTTGTGTAATAGTGTCTTGCTTATGTTTTTGGAGTAGTGATCTTTCTACGCAATGTTCAGTCTATGCCTGTGCCTATGAAGTTTGCTTTCCACACTCGTGCAAGACAACTAATAAGTGGTTTTTTTTTTTCATTTTTTCTCTTTTTTATATATTTTTATTCTTTGTTTATAAATATAATTTTAATTAAGATAAGATTTGAATTTTGAATTTAAGGGATTTTAATGAATTTTAGTAAGAATATTAACATAATAAAAGATTTGGATTGGATTTTGAATTTTAAATTCATGGTTTTAGAAAATAAAATCTAATTATTTCTTTAATTGGTTTTTTTTACCTTCATGAAATCATTTTGAAATAAAAACATATTTATTTTTTATTTATTTCTTTTTATATATTATTTTCCTTTTTTAGACACATATGATGTATACCATGAAAAGGTTGTAATAGGTTTTATAATTGAGCTTTCAAGTAAGTTGCATTTATTTTTATGCACACAGATTTTCCTATATTAATTTTTGTGAATGTTTTAATAGATTAGATAAATATTTTTACGTGCCTAAAAAGTGACCAAACATATTTTTGTTTTGATTTTCTATAGTAAATTTCATATTTGCAAATTTTTCCTAAAAGGACCAATTCTCTATCATATAACTTCATGTGTAAACCAATGTTAACAAAACCAATAAATCAACCCATTTTTTTAAATATGTTTAATCATATACAAAGGATGATTTAGGTTAGGTAAAATTATTTACATGTCTTAAAAAGGGGAAAATGACTTAAAATTTTTTACCCTAAAATTGGATAATTTCATAAATCCAAATGGGATTTATATTTCTCTTAAAATTCACCCATAAAGGTATTTTAAAAAGGAACTAATGTCTTAGGCCTTTTAATTGTATGTAAGGACCAAAGTCCTCAAAACTAATGAATTGACTTGTTTTGATGAATGAACATATTATGTCTTTAGTAAAACATGTTAAATTGCTTCGCAAAGGCTTTCATACCTCATGTAAATTATTTAGCCCTTTTTGTACTCATATATGTGTCTTAGTGTTTTCACTTACACTACAAGAAAAACGCAAAATAGCGAGGACAAAATTCCTCACTAAATGATGATTTTTCGTCGCTAAATTAGTTTAGCGAGGACAAAAATTTTGTCACAAAAGTCATCCTAGCTAATTTTAGCGAGAATTTTAGTCCTCGCTATCTTTTGCGAGGATTTTAGTCCTCGCTAACTTTAGCGAGGATTTAGTCCTCGCTAACTTTAGCGAGGATTAAAGTCCTCGCTAAGTTCTGCGAGGATTTAGTCCTCGCTAACTTTAGCGAGGATTAAAGTCCTCGCTAAGTTTTGCGAGGATTAATTTAGCGAGGACTAAATTGTCGCTAAATTTTAGCTAGGACAAGTTCCTTGCTAAATTTTAACATGCATTTTTTTGACAAATATTGTTATTGCTAAATTTAGCATGAGATTTATCCTTACTAAATGTTGATATGAAATTTTTTGTTTTCTTAATTTAATATGAAAATTTTATTATTTAAATAATAAAATAATAAATAATAAATTTATATTCACTCAATATTTAATATAAAAACATATATATATTAATGAATAAATTGTTATTTACAAGTGTATAGCATTGCTAATAATATATCCAAAATAATACATCCATATATAACAGTAACAATTAAAAATCATAAATAGCTCATAAAATGCCAGTTGCTTTTAGTTCTTATAGTTGTGTAGTGATTGATTGCAGATAACGAAGAACTCCATCCAGTGTCATTATTAGAACTTGATCTTCCAATTGTTGATCTTGAACATCTGATCAGTGTTTGCATAACTTGACTAAATACAAAAAAGAAGTAAAATATGACCTATATATAGATGACTAAATACAATAGTAATAATAAAGAAGTAAAATATGACCTATATACTTCATATATAGATGAGTCTCCTATACTCTAGAGGTAATGCAAAGACAAAAATTCTGACTATAAATGCGCATAAGCCAGTTGCACCTTTCAAGACATTCTTTACATCACCTTTGTATGGTGACGTTCCTCAATTTCTCTATAGCCTACTTTATCCCAGACTTCAAATTCAAACTACAGCACAAGCAATTAAGTTTGGGATAATCACAGGTCAAGAACAATGACATATGAACATTTTCATACTGATTACAAATACAACAATTACCTGAAAATCATTCAGCGCCATTAAATACAAATGAAAAGAAAAGGACCCACAAATCTATATGTTAAATAAGAGTATGAATTGCTTCTTTGAATCAAGATATCCTCAAAGTAGAACATAAATATCGGCTTCTAACCCATGTAAAAACAAGCTTAAAGCTCACAAACTTGAAAATTAAAAAACAGCATTAAAGATAAAAAGAATCAAATAATACACGTAGTAAGTATTATGGTTTACAGATGTCCACGGCTATGGTGCATTGTTTCCAGATATTGAAAGATATTTATGTATAAAAATGAGGAGGTGGAAGAAGGAAGCATATCGTCAAAGGATTAGGATCCAGAATTCTTTTAATTAGTTTCTTTGCACTTGAGGAGAACCATGGGGGACATGTTCAAAGAAGGAAAATCACCACACTGTTTAACCACAACGAATAACTAAATAAACAAGTAAACAATAGAGCTAGGCAGAGCAGACTTTTCTCCTACAAAAATTGGCAGGGGCTAATGAACTGAATTAACATGACTGGCTAGATTGATGGTTTTAACCAGCTGATAATGACAATTACCTGATATATAAGCATTTTGAAAATAACAACACATGATATCTAGATATTTGTCTCATCTAGGATCTAATTAAAATCTTATGAAGTGGGATAGGTGCCCTTGAAGGCATTTCCAAAATAACTGCCGAACATATAGTCTTTGATAACATTAGAAAAAACCTATATTCCAAAGAATGATAGTAATCAGATAGTATATGAGATTCAATTCTGACAAACAATACTTGAACAAGTTTTTTGTACATAGATGTGCAAATGCATGCATGTATATTACTAGAAATGACAGCAGAAATACACACATTAAATCTATAACTTCTGTCTAGATAAAAATAGCAATGATATACATGGGTCTTACCAAAATTCCAGCAAAGATACTGCAAAATAGACCAACAAAGAAGGAGAAAAGGTCACTTTAAAAACCAATCTTATTAATTTGGTTGAAAACTGTAGAAACTAAACATTGATATATAAGAGATTCTGTGTTCGCATATAAAGCAAGAAATCAGAAATAAACTGTATCAAAAGCAAGGCTGAAATATTCTCTCTCAATCCTTTTTTTATGATGAATATTTTATACTCATACCAAGACATAAGATAATCTTCCAAAAGCAAATCAAACCATGAAGTCCAATTATTTTTGTGCAATTTTTAGCACAGCCAACCAAATCTCAACCAAAATGGGAACTATTTAAGCATTGGATTCTAAACCAAGCATGGGTTTTGGAGCTCCATAAGAACAAAATGTAACTGCCATGTCACAAAGTCTAAATGATTTCACTAGCAGCAGCATATATGATTAACAGGGAAGGATTCATTCAGGCAATAAGAGATACTTTTTAGCTCTCTCTAGTATCATTTAACGGGAAAACAAATAATTGCTTACAGCAGTTTTTATATGATTACCTTGCTTTACCATTACCATTAGCAATTGAAAAACTTTAAAAAGCAAATGGACAGATGATTGACAACCTTATTCCAAGAGTTCCCAAGGAATTCATTTACTGAAGCTGCATTTTGAGCATACACCAACGGAGAGGCCCAGAAACCCCAAATCCACCAGCTTGGTATATGCTCTGTCATGGCAACTCATGAAAAAAAAAAGTTGAGATGAAAGATTGAACATAGAAGCTGCACCTAAAAAAACACTCAATTACCTCTTGAAATGATGTATCCTCCAAGAGCCATGACAACCAACAAAGAAAAAGATCAAAGGTGTTTGCAACTATCATATTACGGCCCAATAATCCAATGACACGGAATAGAGCAATAGACATTTGGTGCAGACAGAAATATAACAATAATTGCTGAAAAAATCTGCAGATTTAAATAATTTTTAAGCAAATATATTGCCAAAAATCTAACATTGAAGAAACAAAGTAAGTTCCAATAGAAATCAATCATGCTTTAGAATATCAAAATCTATTGAGCAAAAGAATCAGAATAATCCAGAAATTGTAACAAACTATAAAACATTTCCAAGTCTGCTTCTCTTATTAATTTGAACTACATAAAAACAAAAAGGAGGAAAAGAAGGCCATGATCAGCATAAGCATACCATTTGTTTCTCAAAAAGCCTACTGAGGTTGAGACCTTGAGATGTAGAGATAAGTTCAAAAGCATTCATAGTTAAAGGTGCTACTGGCCCTATAGGAGCTATCATATGCAAATACTGCAACTAGGTTTATAAAAACCCACGAAGTATTAAAGGAAAAAACCCCAAAAACGAATAAACTGCATAAGAAGTAATGAAAACTTGAGGGGCTAACGGGTGGCTCTGTAGCCAACTTAAACTTCTGGTAGTTGCCAAGTATTTTTAAGATTTCATTAGGCCAAAGCCAACGGTGCTTAGCTTCCTCCAGTATCTGATCTAAATCTGCAAGTTAAAGAAAATTCATAGATAACCAACGATGTTTACATCCAAAAGTCTGGAACAGCCATAAAAGAATCCACAGCATGATATGCAATAAATACAAAGTAAGAAGCAGATTATCTATACAATGAAGCAGAAGTTAGAATCATCAATTACTGATCCTTAAACAGCACTTGCTTTAGTAAGAAACAAGGCTCGATAAATCCTTATTGTTTTTGAAAATGAACTGTTTTGAATTTATGAAAGATTTTTTGCATGCTAGCACACCTGGAAAGCGCGCATTGTGACAAACATATATAAGAGAAAGGAGAAGAAGATATTCAGATATTTAAATGAAGAAACAAAAAGAAAATACAAAACGTATAAAAGAAAGACGAAACGGGGGGCAAGATTTAAAAAAAAATGCAAGAGACTAACCAAGTGGTTGATTAGGAAGGCATCTTCTAGGCTCGGCCATTGACATACACCCAAAATATCATCACTGATTACAAGGAGAAGAACCTACAAATATAGAAAATGCAATACAAAAGCATTCGAGAAATGAGAAAAAGAGAAACGCAAGAAACAGAGCCACCACAGCAGATAGGAAGCAAAATTGGAAGGGAAAAAGAAAAACAAAAGAAATGGAGAATCAAAAACCCTAACCGAATTGAATTAAAGAGGGAAAGAGAGGGAGAGGAAAGAGGGAAAGAGAGAGAGAAACGAACCTTGAAAATGAGAAACGAGAGATGAGCGTGTGAAATCCATCAAAGTCAAAAAGCTAGCCCTATCCATGGCAAGCTTTTTATTTATTTTTTATTCTTTTAAATTTGCTTTCTGCATTCTTTTCAAAGGAAAAGTTCATCTAGTAATGCCAATTAAATCATTTTTAATAACTGTAACATGAATTTCAATTTCCTATTGAACCAGGTATGAAACTGAATCTGCATATTATTACCATTTGAAATCCTCACAGCTACCCCAAAATCTGCAAGCTTCATTTTCCCAGATGTTGTGAGGAGGATATTCTCAGGCTTTATGTCACAATGAACAACACAGGCTTTGACCAAGAAAATAATGCTCCTGATAACGCTAAAGAAACACAACCCGCAGGGATACCTGAAAGTAAAAACAGCAAATCTTACTATAATTAATTTCGGGACAAGTCATCATTTCTAATTTTCCAAAGGCCACTAAACTACAGCATTACCAGAAACTTCATAGGCAGCGGCGGCAACCCCAATTTCAACAGAAGCAGCAGCAAGCGTCTCCTTAACTGACACTGAATGACCAGATATGGATCTATCCCTGCATCGACCACACACAAATTGTTAAATTCTGAAATCATTTACAGCATTTTCTTAATAACCAACAGAAAAAAGAAGATGAAGCCATCACGAACTAGAACTTCGACGAGGGACACAAGGCCAGGAGAATCGATTCCTTCGCCATTAGTAACACAAGGCAAGAAGTTGTTCTTCAATGAAGTAGTCATATTGAGAATTGAGATTTGAACAAACGAGAAAATAGAGAAGAGATTAGGGTTTTGTTAGTAGGCCAGAAAGAGAAGAGAGTGAAAAAGAAGGGCGGCATAGAGGGTCAGGTTGTAGAGAACTAGTGAAAAAATCCCGCTAACTTTACTTTTATCCCGCTTAAAATTTTAAGAAAATCAGCGAGGGAATACCTCTCGCAAATTTTGCGAGAACTTATTCCTAGCTATTTTTGCTAGGATCCATTTCCTCACAATTTAATTTTTTATTTTATAATTAATAATAATTAAAATTATTAAATATAAAAATAATAATTTAATTTAGTTAATTTAAATAATAATAATAATTTAATTTATTTAATTTTTGCTAAAAAGATATTAAATAAATTTACTAAATTAAATATAAATAAAATTTAAATATTAAAAATTAAAATTATATAAAAATAGTTAAAATATAATTATCTAACTGTTAGCGAGGGATTTATCCGTTAGCGATGGATTTTTACTTGCTAAATTAGAGAGAATTTTTTTCTCGCAAAAATAGCGAGGATTAAGTCCTCGCTAAATCGTTCATCTATTAAATGCCAACTTATTAAACCATTAGCGAGGGTTTTGTTCCTCGCTAAATGATTCATCTATCAAATGCCAACTTATTGAGCCGTTAGCGAGGGAGTTGTCCTCGCTAATTTAGCGAGGATTAAGTCCTCGCTAAATCGTTTATCTATTAAATGCCAACTTATTTAAACATTAGCGAGGGATTTGTCCTCGCTAAATTAGCGAGGATTATGGTCCTCGCTAAATTAGCGATAATTTTTGTCCTCGCTAAATGCTTGATCTATCATATACATCTTATTTAAACGTTAGCGAGGGATTTGTCCTCACTAAATTTGCGAGGATTTTGTTCCTCGCTAAATTAGCGAGGATTGTTTCCTCGCTAAATTTGCGACGATTTTTGTCCTCGCTAAATGTTTCATCTATATATGCATCTTATTTAAATGTTAGCGAGAGATTTGTCCTCGCTAAATTAGCGAGGATTGTTTCCTCGCTAAATTTGCGATGATTTTTGTCCTCGCTAAATGTTTCATCTATCATATGCATCTTATTTAAATGTTAGCGAGAGATTTGTCCTCGCTAAATTTGCGACGATTTTTGTCCTCGCTAAATGTTTCATCTATCATATGCATCTTATTTAAATGTTAGCGAGGGATTTGTCCTCGCTAAATTTGCAAGGATTGTTTCCTCGCTAAATTTGCGATGATTTTTGTCCTCGCTAAATGTTTCATCTATCATATGCATCTTATTTAAATGTTAGCGAGAGATTTGTCCTCGCTAAATTTGCGACGATTTTTGCCCTCGCTAAATTTGCAACGATTTTTGTCCTCGCTAAATGTTAGCGAGGATTTTATCCTCACTAAATTGTCGCTAAAGTTTGCGCCAAAATTTAGGCGCCAATATTAGCGACAAATGATTGATATTCTCGCTAAATTGTTGCAAAATATATGTTCATTTGCATCCCAACCAACATTTGTGACAAAATTCATTTGTCGTCGCAATTCTGTCGCTATATCAGTGATTTAGCAACAATTTTTCTTTTACTCGCTAAATTTTGTCGCTATTCTGCAATTTTCTTGTAGTGTTACCATTTACCTACAAGAATGTTATGATACATATACATATGTATAACACATGAAAAGAAGGATGGAGTTTATAACTCAAATAGATTAACCATTTCAAATTAATTATTTAGGGCATAAATAAGAGTTGGATTCCAAACCATCTTTGCTATCGGCCTAATAGGTTTTTCTAGAGTACTTCAAGTGGCAGCTTTCATAAATAAAAATGATCTTATGGTGTCATATCCTAATACCGACTTCCAACCAAACATCTATCATGCCATCAAAACCCATTACTCACAACAGTCAATCATCAACGTATCATCATATGCATATATGGTGCATGCATACCTCAAAAATTAAACTGAAAAGTCATGCAAAACAGTCATATGTGGCAATCATACATTAGCCACCATAACCTGGAAGGACAAGCAAGCAAGGTAATTTAAGTTAAATTTTATAGTCCTCCATATTACATTTCCCCCACTAAATCATGGCAAAAATATAAGAATAGACAAAAAAGGAATTATCCACAAAATATCATACATCTAAAAGTCTAAACAGACTCTTGTTGGCCAACCGATGCAGAATCAAGTCCCTGTACGACCCCCAGTCGAACCTACACGGATGTAAAGCAACCGTGCTAAGCTATAAAGCTTAGTGGGGAGATCACATAATAATGTGATCGACCAATAGCTTCATTTGAATATCAATTTCTTCATACAACATCTCAACAAAAACTTCAACATACTTGTATCATGTGTTCGTCTCAAATGGATAATATAGCCAAGGGTACGAAGATAAAACATAGTAATCAATCGATCATATGCTTACATTATATAGATAAAAAAAATTGATACATGTATTTCTTATTTTAACAATTCTCTTAAACTTAATAGCCTGCCTAAGTACTAGTTTGAAAGGGGTGGATAACGTGAGCAATGGATACTCGAAGGTATTAACTAATGGATATCTTGAGGATATCAAACAATGGACCCAAGGGGTTAAACTATGGTTCCATTAAAGGAACAAATAATGGACCCAAATGGGGTCAACTATGGCAGCTGCAACTATATCCCTTTAGGCATGCCTATCTAATCAACAACTGAACTAAGACCCGATGGGTTAAGCATTTACTCGAAAGAACATTTGATCCAACATATTTCTTCAAACCATAATTCAATTTCATTTAAGGGCAATTATCATCATTCCTCGCATGAACATACACATTTTCATATTAATTTCATGCAATCTTAACATTACTATCATTATGATCACATATCGAAGTAAGCTGTAATTAACACTACTTGATAACCTTACCATGATCACCTTACCTTAATTGTTATGGTTTGACAATAAGAGCATAGCATAAAGCACTCACATATTACTTTTAGTAACCATACTCACCAAATATGCCCATTAGGCTACCCTAAAAGGGTTAATTATTTTTATAAAGAGTGTTGGCTTAATTAATCTTTCATGTGGAAATGTTTTGTTAGATGATTCAATTAAATATACCAAACAAGGAAGTGAAGAGTAATGAAATGATCTAAATAGTATTTTTCCCCATTAAGGTTTGACTGAAAATGGGATGCAAGAAATGTTTTGGCTCATGAGGATATGTGGGACTCGTGAAAAAAGGATGTCATGACTCATGAAGAGGTTCACGAGTCGGCAGCCAAGGGAGAACTTCACGAGTCATGAAGGATTTCATGAGTGAAGATGAGGCAACAAATGCACGACTCGTGAAGATCCTCACGACTCGGCAGCAAGACCTTCACAAGTTCTGAAGGATTTCACGAGTGATGCAGAGACAACAAGTGCACGACTCGTGAAGATCCTCATGACTCGAAAGCCAAGGGGAAGCATTCATGAGTCATTAAGAGATTCACGAGTGATGTACACGACTCATGAAGATCCTCATGAGTCGATAATGACGAATACCTCTTGGCCGCACCAGAAAACACAAAAAAAAAATGATCTAATAAGCCAACAATCTTTCAAAAGACATCTTGAAGAAAGCAATCATTTATGAATCAACTCAAACTCCTAATTAACGAGTCCAATATAACCTAAACCTAACCTTAGTATCTAAGGATTCACAAACCAACAGTATCCCGTACCTGAACACCGTGATTTTCCTCGCTCCTTCACGATCTCCTTGCCCTTGCCCTTGCTTGACTCTGCTAGAAAAAATCACAAACAAAATACTAAATTTCCTTCTTACTTCATAAAATCTTTCATTAAATAAAATAAATAAGAGGGAAGGAATTCCTCTTACCAAAACCCTAGCTTTAAACTAGAGAGAAAACGAGAGAGAAAGAGAGAGATGGTCTTCCCTTTTCACTGACAGTGACATTTATTTGGAGTCAAGTGGGAAGACCACCAATTTACTCCTTTAACCTCCCATTCTCAATTTTGTTTCTCCCAAGGTAATCCTTCCAACTCTTAAATTTATGATTTGATCCCAATTAAATCTTAGATTCTAAATCTTACCACCATATCTCTTTTATTATCCAAATAACCCTTTTATTCATGAATTCTCCTGAGAATACCATATTGCCCTTCAATAAGCTTTATTCTAGTATGGCTATAACCATAAAAAAAATTAATTTCACACATAGCATTAAACGATTAAACATATTCCCTGCTAGGGTCAAGATTAGGCCCTCACATATGGTATGTATTGCTAATTTAATTTAGTTTATTAGGATTAAAATGGAATTCCTTAAAATGTCTATGGTACACATTGCTAATCTAGTCTAATTTATTAGGATTGAGATGGAATTCCTCAAAATGTCCACTTTGAGTTTTGGGCTAATTGAGTTGAATTCTTGATTGTTTCGAAAATAGATTAGATAATGTGGCAAAGTAAACATTACAGTAAGAGATGCATATTACAAGCCTATTAAATCATTAGGTTTGCATAGATTTTGAATGTACTTATATATTGGCCTAATATATAAGCAAACTCTCAAAGTTAGTACAAACATTCATTTAGACATTTGAACTTCGCTAATGACCTAATAGAGGCCTAAAAAATATGTTTTTTTGCTAATTTTAAACCAAAAAGCTGACATGGAAAAATAATTGAAATACATATAATTAATAATACGTGATGAGTGGGTGAAAGTTTCTCTCTTTATAACAGTAAATTTTCTCTTTTCTTTTTTAATTCAAGCTTTTTTCGGTCAAGATAGGAGGAGATGATCGAGTTTGAAGTTTATGGTTGTGGCAAGCATAAAATTTTAAGAATTTTATGGAGCTAATTTAATCCATGATGAAGACTTATATCTTGCATTAAATGGAATGTAATTTTTTGAATTGATTTTTTGTTTGAAAAAGCTAGACACCTATAATATGCTTAGATCTTATTGTAATATTCCATTTTGATTCAAAATGGAATGTTCATAAGTTATTTGTGGGTGTGGTTACTTTCAATTGTCGTATGAACAATTTTTAAAGTAGGAAAAATAGAGTGACTTTTGTATTGCTAAAAAGGAAAAATGAATTTAAAGAGGCTAAAGAGAAGGGAAAGGTAGAGGAAGCTACAAGGAAGAAATATGATTTTTGAAGGATTTTGTTTACTATGTTGCTACTTTTTCGTTTGTAGTTGGTTATTCTATAAATTGAATTTGTAAATTGCGGATGAAATGTTATGTTGTCTGAATTTTTTGTGCAAGTTGAAAATAGTGCATATGGTTTAAAAATTACATAAGTATATGCTATCAATTGGAAATTAAGTTTATAAAATTGATTTGTATTGGTTTAAGTTATAGTTGGACAATTTGTGGTGTTATGTATTGTTGTATTAACATAAAAAAAATTCAAGCTATATTACATAAGTCAATATATAATTCTTAGAGCACTAGTAAGTCAATTTCTAAATACACAATCTCATTAATTAGAAATAAGTTGAACAATTAACAAGCATCCAAAAAGTTGCACACAACTTAGCTGAATATGTAAGCTAAGATAAAATCAACCATAAAGCATCCAAAAATAAACAAAAGTAATTCCAATCTAAAAAAGCATAGTTGTTAAAACCAATAGCATAATCATAGTCATATCTAACTTTTAAATAACATCAGTAGCATCTAATCCTTATGGTTAGGTTATTGGTTGGTATGGATGAATTCTTGGAAAAGTGGAGGTTGAATTTATTGCATTAGTTGAAGTAGATGATTAAACATGCCTTAACTTTACTTATTGCAATTATTTTTTATTAAATAAGCTATGATGTAGTCATTTCTTCTTTGCCTTCCACTTAAAGCCATGTGTTTTGAAACCAATATCCACATTTGTTTGTGTTGCATTTTTAACAATTGGACTAATTACTCTTTCAAAAGGCCTCACAGGCTACAAAATACAAGGTATAACTATTCATATGACTTGAGAATATAACATAAATTTAGAAAAACTTATATTTAATATAATGGCAAGATAAATACAGCAACCAAAACCAATTGCCATTGAAATTTTTTTGCCCTACATAAACATTGCTTATTCCTTTTGTAAATGGTGATTGTCTTGAAAAAGCATTTTCTTTAGCAATTTGTTGTGCGTTATTGTGGCTTTTTAAAGGTTGTGACTATGGAAAAATTCATCTCCCTCTACCTCTACCAATAACCTTTCCCCTTCTTGGATTTGTGTTTTATGTAATTGCAAACACTTTTCCCTTGCTAGATTGTGATTGCGATGTCTACCTATAAAAAGTTAAAATGTCTTCACATATTGAGGAGGGCATCTAAGGCCTATGACTAGGAACACTATTACTTGCATTTAGTTTTAGAGTTGGATTAACTTTAGTAGAACTTTCACGAATGAATATTGGCTATTCAAACTCAAAGCATGACAACTCATCAAATTAATTGGCTTTTTTTAATTCAATTAAAATTCAAGATGCTTAACATATAATATACATATCACTAACCTGGAACTAGATTTATTATTACTAGCTTTTTACATCGTGAGCAATGCATTGCAACTCTTTTCTTAGATACCTTCCCATATAAATTTTCTTGGATTCATTTATTTCTTTTCTTATAAATTGCTTAGGTCTCATAGACATTAGTCTAACGTCTAATGGATTTATGGGTTTATTGTTATAGTCCCCCCATATCTTCAAGGTTGGAATGGGTTAAATGTAGTTTTGATGAACTTTAAGAAATTTTTTTTCTTGTGTTGACATGCCTATTTATAGTTTTGTGACTTATCTCTTTAAGGATAGTTATGAAAGACTTTTGCCTTAGCCCCAAAATCAAGGAGTTAAATGACTCACACATTATTTTCCACTAAATACATTTCACATCCATATTTTGATATGCTCTGCACCAATTCTTCTTGTTATAACTCAACGAGTCCACATAATATCATCTTTTAATTTCCCCATTACCTCTAAATCATCCCTAAGTTAAACTAAAAGCTTAATTTAGTACACATCCAAAATTAATTTCTCCTCTTTTTACCCTTCTAAACTTGGTTCTAACCCCCTATAAAACATAACACAAAGATGCAAGGTATAAACACAAATATTCATTAATCACATGACAAATAATTAACAATTTATTTAATGAAATAAAGTGAAAACTAAAAAGAGGATAAACATAAAAAGAAACCTTTCGTATGACAAACCATCACCATCTCTATGTTGCAATTTAGCTATCAGGTACCTTAAGAACTAACTCCATGAGTATTTTGTTTCCTTATCTACAACAACCTATTCAATATGAAACATTTTTTATATTTCCATTCTTCACAATAATGAATAGTAATTCTCCATTGCATATACCCTTTAAGAAATAATCATCCAAACTAATCACTATTTTACAACTTTCTAACCACCCCCATTTGAGGGCATCAAGACATACATAAAAATAAATGAAGATAAAATTACTTGGCTTAATATTACTGTATGTCCAAATCTAGCAAAACTTGCTAAGATTTGCCTTCCTTTTCTTATCTCTATAATGACCCATATAAACCTTATATTTATCCTTTAAAGAGTCTTATATCTTCCAAATTTTAATCTCTAATTGGGAGAATATCCTTTCTTTAAAATTCCTTAAAATAAAGGTTGAAGTGCACAACTTATTTTTGTTCTTCTTAAAACACTTGTGCACTAGATTGTATGTCTTCACTTTAAAGTCAAGTTAATCCACATTAATGCTTGTATATAACTCTTAAGGAAATCCAATAATTTTGCACTTTACCCTTACTTTATGCTTTTCATTAAGCCTAAGCTCTAATTGGACAACACTTTCCATAATGCAATTTACCATTATCTCCCTAAATTAGATAGCATTCTCAAGTAGGCATACTGGAAATTTGGCACTTAAGGGCATAACTTATATTACATATCGTCTTTCTTGGTAGTTAGCTCTAGCTTTGGCCTCATTATCTATTTCATCTATACTATCTTCACTCCATAGATCTCATGAATCCAAATATTCCTTGTCTCTAACTAATCTCCCAGCATCTATAGTTACTTTATCATTGTATATACCCTCAAACCCTCTCTCATTACCAGCTTTTCTAAGTAGTATATATTATGTCATAGAAATTTCCCTTATCCTTTTCCTTTCCAAAATTTCCTATTTGAGTAGCCTTTTAATTAATTATCCAAATTACTATCTCTTAAATCACTTCCAAGTTCTTCACTAGAGCTAAACTCTTTGAACTCATATTATGCGTCATTCTCATCATTTGAGGCTTTTACTTCATAGCCTATTTCCACTTCTTTTATGCTTTTAGATTCCTTAGCCTTTTCCTCATTACTTGCAGGCTCTGTATTTATATTCTCATTTCCCTTTTCTGTTGCCTTAAAGGTAGAAGTGCCAAGCTTGTTAGAAGCAATATCCTCACCATCATTTGACAAATAATCACCCTAAAATGAATTGATTGCTTTGCCATAGTCAAGGAATTTGACCTAATATTGATATCTTGTTGTTGGCAATTAACCCTTGGGTACATTTTTCAAGCACCACAATGTAGGTTTTCTAGAGTCACCACCTAATAGATTATTAGAAAATGCTAAAACCTTGTGAGGCTTAACAAAAAAAGGATTCAAAACCTCAATCTTATCCATACCCTTAATTAATGTGTAGTTATATTTGAAACTTTAAATTAATAATTTTATCTCTCTTTTCATGCTTGTAGATAATGCCATAAATTATAAGATAGGCCTGTTCATTTTGGAAAGCAATTAAAATATTTTATATAAACATGGTATAACATCCCTCTTAACTTGAATATAAATCTATCATATACATGGCATCAATAAATTAAACTAGGTCATTCATTAATTATTTTAGGGATGAGATTGGTCCTCTTATGCAATTTATGAATATCCTTTATTGTGACTTTTGTTGGATAAAAATTATATTATTTGTCAAATTTTTAATTTTTATTAAAAGATGTCCAATTAATTATTCTATATTAAACATTTTTTCATTTATTAAGAATATTATTGCAGTGTGATTATTGAGTGGAAAATAGGACATTAGTCCATTTTATTAATAAAAGTCCCAATTTATTATCATAAATATTTTTATATGATTTTTTCTTTTTTATTCTTATAAAGAAACTTTTTATTAAATTGAAAGCAAGTAAATAAAGAAATAAATAAACACAAAAAAAATTAATATACTCCAAAAGCAATAAATAAAGTAAATTAAATAAATATTGGAATTCAAATAAATGTTGAAAAACAAATATATGCGAAAAGTAAACAAATAAATAAAAGAAAAGAAAGCAAATAGATAAAAAGGAAACCAATATTCCACGGGTGTGTAAATGGAAAACACACTTGTGTGACACATTAGCACGCAATCTTGGATCCGAAGAAAAACATAAGGATGATGAGTTTTACATGCTCATTGAATGCTAATAAGGTTCCTTTTGCATAGATTTTGACTTAACTATTGGAAAGATGGTCTAATATCTATTGATAAACAATAATTTAAATTTTTAAGTCAAAATCTCAAAAATCAAATAAAACCCATTTAAACTAGGGGTGTATATGGTACAGTACAATTCAGAGATTTGTAAATCTTTGTATTATCTTGAAAAATTAGATATTTTAAAAATCAAGTATTGATATTTTCTTGGAAAATTCAGGACAATTCAATACAGTTCTATAAAAATTCGGGACAATTCGGGACATTAGTCCATTTCTTCGATTCTATGGATACCAAACAATACAATACAATACAATCCGGTATTTCGAATAATTCAATATTTTTAAAATTTTACAAAATAAATTCACACAATAATAAATACAAATACAATTAAAATTATTAGTGATTATGCCTTAGGCCAAACATTAGGCCTTTTATGTAATGTCACATTTCATTTTATAAAATTGAATTTTTTTTTCATGTTATTATATTATTGGCATGTTACGTTATAATAATATTTGTAAATAACAATCTAATATTATTTTGACTATCCCTAGTAATTTATCATTAAATGAATAATGATAAATAAAGACTAGTATAAGTTTGATTAATAATCATGGGATGATTATATATATGGTGATATGAAGTAAACTTATAAGTACTTGTTAGAGAATAAAGTACTGGATAGACCTATAATGAGATACTATATGGGTTAATGTTATTAGTAATCTCATAATAGTTATGTTATCGATCTTTAGACCTAAGATTATCACAGTATCCTATATGAAAAACATTATGTTTTGAGATAATCAAATATTATCTTTAATCGGATAATTATAAAGATTATGATTTGACATAATGAGAATCATGCAAAGGATAGTGAATAATCAAGAAGAAATTTGTCCCTCTCTTATGAGAGAGATATCTATTAGGCCCCTCGATAAGTAAGACTAAGAAATGCATGGTCGTGCGCAAATGAATTGATGAAGCGATCAATATCATTTGATATTATCAGTTTACTTAGTGATCAAGAAGTATATGTTTGGACTATATAAGTTTGAGATGGACCATAACTTATGTTCAAACAACATATTGTGTGACAAAGGGATTATAATATGTTCTATTAGGTTAAAATTGAATTATTGATATTCATATTATTTGGGTAGTTATAATGTGTTGCTAGAGGCCGCTTATGACTTGTAGGCCCGTGATGGGATTGGGGCCCACTTCCAATATTATATAAACTTATTGGGTCACACACATAGAATGTGATGAATGGACTAAGGGATTAATTCGGGCATTTCAAATTTTATTTTGTAATAAATTAAAATTCAAAATACACAAAAAATAATATTTAAGATTAATATTATTATTATTCTTATTTTAAATAATAAATAAGGTATTTATTATTTTTATAAGAAAAGTGGGCTTGAAGTTTTATCTTTCTTAATTAGGGTTAGGTTAACTATATATATATATATATATATATATATATATATATATATATATATATATATATATATATATATATATATAGTGATGTATATATAAAACCCTAATTAAGCATAAAGAGTGAGTTGTAACTGTCACTTAAAAGAGAAAGAAAAGAAAATCGTTTTCTTCTGTAATCTCAAAAAGGAAAGAAAACAAACCTTAGCTACCAAGCAAGGGAGCTAGCACCCCAGGTGATTCTCTTCATTGCATTCGCATATGGATACCGATAGAAGGTGTCGTTTCGCGTGAGGTTGCACCTACAATTTGATTTATCTGCGCTTTGAGAGGTTGATAATCGTTACACTTCTCTTTCTATTGAATCAATTCGATCGCTTAGATCTATGGTGGGTTTCGTTTCGCTGCAAAATTTTAATTTTAATAATTCGAAACCCAACAAAAATATCTCAACAAGAATAATTAAAATTTAAGTCAAAATACATTACTTAAAAATTAAAATTCGATAATCTCCCTCTGCATTATGCTGATACTGATTTCAGAATCTTGAGCAATATCTAAAAAAATAACATAGATTTTAAATTATTCGATCACCAAAAAATATAATCATTAACAACCTATCAAAATGCTCACAAACTTCAAACCTACTTTTGTTACTTGCAAGTAGATTAGGAGAAGTAGCATTACTTACTGAATTTAGAGTTGTAAAAGACTTAGTTGGTGGGACAGCAGGCAAAAGACCCATTATTTCATCAGTCAATGCCACTCTCTTATTTGAATGTTTCCTTTTATTCAATGAATAAGAGTTGGTGAAGCTAGAAGTTTTCTTCATTTTTTTATGAGCCAATTCTACGTGCAACAAAAATAATCATCATTCTTGCTGTTATCTTATTGTTAATTCAATTTATGATTAAAAAGATACACAAATTTAAAAACACATTATTATTATTATTATTATTATTGTTCTTATTATTATTGTTGTTGTTGTTGTTGTTGTTGTTGTTATATAATTTTTAGCATTGTGAAATCTGATAGAAAAAGTGAGCATTCTCAAAGGCATAGCTTGGTGGAATAATTTGAGATTACTTGACTATGTTCAAATAAAAGAAAGTAAAAAGTTTATGAAAATTAGACAAATTATCATCATAAATCAACTTTCTATTAGAGAGAAATCAAGAAACAGAAAGTCAAAAAGGGAATGGAGCTTTAAAGTATCTAACACAAGGTAAATTGAGCTTATGCTTTTGCATTCAAAAGATTCAAACTACCTTTATATGTTCCTACCTTTATATGTTTAATCTACTTCAAACACCTACAATGCCAACTATAAGGCTATAAGAATATTTTTCTTATTTTTTCAAAAATATCAATATAATGTATGCATAGGTACATTGAGTGCATCAATCATACTAATCTTAAAGCTATAATTTAAAAGAAAAAATGTCTATAACCTACTAATTTTCTTAATTTTACCACCTATAAGAACCTTATTTTATTAGCATAAGAAAAGCATATAAATTGTGTTTTAAGGTATCACTGTTAGTTGCATTATTTAACTAATTTTAACTAGTTTCCATCGCTAACTTCTTGATAGATTTTTTTGCCCAAAGTTTGTTATAAGCTAACGGTAAAGAAACAGGTTAGGTTTGATAATTTTAACTAGTTTCCATTGCTAACTTCTCCAAAATTGTAACTAGTTTCCATTGCTAATTTCTTGATAATTTTAACTAGTTTCCATCGCCAACTAAGGTCAATTGAAATAATTAAACCAAGATAATTTGAGGAAAAAGTGAAAAAATTAGATTTTAAGTGTCATTGTGGCATTTTGTTGAACAATAGGTGAGCATAATTGATTCAGCCTATATGCAGAGTAATTTACACAATGAATATGCCCAAATGATAACAACACAAGTATTTTTTTCATATAAAGCATCAAAATGCTATAACAATTTCTCAAATCATCACAAAAAGAAAAAGAAATCAAACCACATTTAACCCTAGTTAATCACAAACAAATTAAATCAAGATACAAATTAAGTGAAGAGTGGGGCAGTGAAGATGGAAAAGAAAATATAAATGCTTAAAGAAGTAAAAAAGACAGCTAGAACACGTACTTAGACGTTAAGATCTAAAGAGAAAGAATTTGAAGGAAGAGAGAAATTAGAGAAGACAATACTTTAAGTAACCGACACAAAGGTAGAGAGGTGGAGACCATCATGCTCAAATTTGCAGATTAAGGGGTAGTGGGGAGAGGTAGAGCAAGGGAAGCATGGTAAAGGTAGAGAGGAGGCAGAAAAGGGGAAAGGGTGAATGAAGAGAAACGTAAATCTAATTCTATTTTCAATATTTTCAAAATTATTAACCATTTAATTCAATTTTTCACTCCCTCCAAAAATCCAAAATAAGAAAATTTTCCCTCTTAAAATCTTTAAATTTAATTTTAAAATTAGTTTTTACTATTACAAAAATAATATATATTTACCATTATTTATAAATATTTATTAGAATTGATGAATTGAAGGCTTTAACTGTATCTCTATTGTGGCATATTTTATTTCCACTGCTAGTGTTGTGCCACCCCATGGATATTTAAAAGTTGAGTTATTTTCGTGAAATAAATTTTTTTTGAAGCATAGGAAATAAAAAAATTAACTTCTATCTATTGCATAATCAAGTAATAAGGCTTAAATTATATTATATATGAATTAACAAAAAAAATAACAAAAATTAAGTTGCTACTATTAGAATATGATAAAGGATAACACAAATATCATTATTTATCAGATAAATCATTATTTGTGAAAATAAATATTTCAAAAAACATTAGAGAAAAAAATATAACTTTAGCATAATATATGGATATAGTACAATAAATAATTTTATTTTATTTATAAACTATATAATTAAATTATTAATTTGTATATTTATTTACACCTTGAGCTAAAAATAAATGAATATTATTTGAATGATACTAAAAATAACTAAAATTAATTGATAAGACGATTTTGTACTCATATGGGTACATTCAATCATTCATGATATAAAAGTAATCAAAGTTAATTGATAAGATAATTACATACTCATAATTATATTAATTGATAGAATTTTATTATATATACTAACTATATATAATCGCGTTATTGATTTACAACTCCATTACTAATATAGATATTGTGAAAAAATATATAAATACTAGTTGAATGACACTAAAAATAAATGAAATTAATTGATAAAATTATTATATACTCATATAATACATTAACTGGTAATATTTCTTTATATGTAATAAATATATTTAATTTCATAATTAATTTAGATATTTATATAGGTTTATCCTAAAAATAGATAGGTATTAGTTAATTGATATTCAGAGTAAATGAAATTAATCAATAAAGTATTTATGTGATAAATTGCTCAACTTACATATTTATATAGATATTTATAAAAAAATAGTAGTTGAGTGATATTAAAGTTAAATTGAATTAAACATAAAATTTTTTTAGTTGTATATTCATATTCATGTAAATAGAATAATTATTATATTAATTAGATTTCTATTCTTAATAATTAAAATATGTAGTTTAATTTATTATCTTAATTTTGTATATTAAAATATATAATGTAAATAAATTATGAAGTTAAATTTATACAGTATATATAGAATAAAATTATAAGTAATATATATATATTATTAGTATTATATATAATAATTAATAAATATTATTTTTTGGTGCAATTCGGTACAAGATAATTCAGTATAGTTTAATACGGTTCTCGGTTCAGTTCTGGATATAATATCCAGATCCATTCCAAATAAAGTCAACGTTATAATTTGGTTCGGTTGTAGTCAATGGTATAGTTCAGTTTTGGATATTTTTCTTCGGTACTTCGATTTAGTATAGAAAAATCCAAACCCATGTACACCCCTAATTTAAACCATTTTTTATATTGAAGATTTACCCACTTTTTAGTGAAATCAAACATTAAAAACATAATAATCCTAGAAATCAATATAGCAAATTGGACTTCACAACCTTAACCTTACATTTATTTAATGCAATAAAACCACATAAAAAGCAATAAAGAAAGCATATAAAAAGCACCTAAACAAGAAATTAGAGGGTTGATTCACTATACTCAGTTAGTGAATGAGTGAATCAACCTCTTTGAGGGTCTAAAAAGAAAGAGCTTCTTTTATAAATTTGCCTTAATTTTTTTTATCTCTAAAAAATATTGGAGAACTTCAAGAGTTTTAAGATATAAAAAATTTAAAAATTAAAGAGGTATTTTTGGTAATTTTTCTAAGTGAAACTGATGGGGAGAAAAAAAGCCATAAAAATTATCCTTTTGAAATTGAAATGAATAGTATTTATAGAGCTATTTTTTTTGGAATTTAGGATTAAACAAGCCTGTGTTTTGTATATCAGCATAAAAAAAAGGCACTTGTTGTTGTTCCTTGGATGTGGAATTGCAAAACACGGCCAAAAAGGGACTCTATGCCCTTGTAAACTGGTTACATAGTAATGGAAACCTAAAATAAGGCAATATAACCCTTTTTGTTTGAAAACCTTTAATCCTTTCACACCTTAAACCTCTAAAGCCTTTTGTTCTTTTAGACAATTGCTTCATCACTAAGTTTATCTAAATAATAGAGACCCAAATCTAATGTCTATAGTTGCTACTGACTTTGGAAACGAAAACAAACAAAGTGTATAGTATGCCAACATTCAGAGACATGTACCCACTAGGGCGATAGCATTAGGGTAGAGGTAACCCTAGAAGTTCATTATTTGCTAGATTAGTTTTGACTCTTAAATGCTCATTATTCATCAAGTTAGCATTGATTGCTAAAGCTTATCATTCAGTAAGTCATTATAAAGGTGATCCTAGAAGCTTATCATTCATCAACTTAAATTATGACCATCAGAAGCTCATTGTTCATCAAGTCAGTCCTAAAAGCTCATTATTCTTTAGACAAGGTTTGGACTATCAGTAGCTTATCATTCATTAAGTTAGGGTGACTGCTAAAGCTCCTTATTCAGTAAGTCAAGACTAAAGAATAATCCTAACAGCTTTTTGTTCATTAGATCGGGTGCTAACTATTAGAAACTCATCATTTTTTAAGTTTGGCCTAAGAAGCTCATTGTTTCGACTTGCACAATATCAACTCAGTTTTAGTTTGAGATTCCATGATGGGTGTTGTTAGCATTACCCAAATGCCCTTACCATGAATAAGGAAAAATTTGTCCCATATTAGTTGTTTATTATATAAGCAAAAGTTTATTAGCTTGCCCCTGTAGCAAAGTAAGCATCCTATTAATAGGTGGTCATGAGGCTATATTGATTTCTATCTTTGTTGATTGGTTGACTGTAATAAACTTAAAAAGCTTATTAGTTTGTCCTTTGCAATCAATGTAACTTACGAGTTACAACACTATAATGGTTTGGCGAGTACATATTGTCGAAGTTACCTATGAAATAATGCTTGTGTATGTGTAGATCCCTATAGATTGCATGCATAATGGTATTGATTAACCATCAATTGTTGGTGTATGATGTTCCACAGGCGCGGTGTGAGATGATAACTATATTTTTTTATATATATTTTCTAGTTTGCTTTTAGTGTAAGTGTTATATGTTTTACTTAATTTTATAGTCAATTTAAATGATTTAGTTTAGTTCTTATTAATGTGAGTATTTTTAGGTAATTTAGTTGTTTTATGTGATTTTATGAGTTTTTAGGTCGATTTTATATTTTGACTAAGTTTAAAAACTGATTTAGTTGTATTGGGTAGGTTGAGCTTGTGCTTCTAATAGGCATTGATTTTTACTCAATAAGAGTTGAGAATTTGAAATTTACAAGCTAATTTTCAGAAGTAGTCCACTATTGTTGGATTTCAAGCATTGACGTTGAGTTTTCAAATATCAAAGTTTTTGTTTTGAGAAGTGTTAGAAGCCAACAGGAGTTGGCACCATTGGTGAACTCCCATTGGGAATTCAAGTTTGAAGATAAATTTACAAAGTAAAAAATGCCTACTCCCGTTAACTAAGAATTAGTAGCCGCTAGGAGTTGCCAACTCGCATTGGTCATCGCAATAGTTTTTTTTAAGAGCAATCCTTATCAGAGTTAAACTTTAACAATCCTTCCTAATTCAATCAAAGTTCTCTTATTTTGACTTAAGAAGCTTTATTTGAAATATTTTTAGATTTTTTTTAGTCTAATTAGGATTAATTATAGTCTTTAAGCTAATTATTCTTTATATATACTTAAATATTTCTAGTTTTCTGTGGGGTTATTCTAGGCTTTGTTAGTTAAGTTTTGCTTTAGTTTAGTTAATTTTCACCATGTTGAGTGGGTAGTAATATTTGTTAAAGGGATTCTTGAATCACTACTAATTTCATGTAGTTAAATTCTTATTTATTTGATTTTGATTTTAAGCCATTATCTTTTGTGAGCGTTATCATGAATATGTATTTGAATGTTTTAGGATGAATGAAAGTTGGAATAACTATATTAACTTAATTCATAAAGATGGTTGTTTATGTATGCTCAAATATAATTCATTCAAATAGTTTGATTCTTGGTTGTTTGTAGGAATGGTGTATTGGGATTTTGATTATATAGATGCTTATATGTTTGAATTGTTCAAGAGATAATCTTTTCCATGTTAAGTAATTGTTAGAAGGGTAACTTAATGGCAATTAAGGTCCATTAAATCATAACTTGTTCATGCTAATCTATGTGGTTTTGCTTAAAATAAGAGCCATATTTATTAGAATAACATAACAAGAAGGGGTGTTTAGCTTTTAAACACGTTGCCTTGCTTGGTTTAAATGTTTGATAAAATTCAATGCATCAGGGAATCAAGAAAGGAATTTCC
>CM075818.1:6544005-6592339 GCA_037975025.1 Excoecaria agallocha | reverse complement strand
CCAGTTTATTGATTTTAATAACTGCAATATCAATTTCGATTTTACACAATTTTTTCATATCGGTTTATTGATTAATCACTAAAAAATTTCAACATAAAAATTTAATAAATTATATAATTTGTAATATTTATTTTTAATAGTTAAAAATACCTTAAAAATGAAAAAATATAAATTAAATATAATATCCATTAAAAAATTAAAATATAAACATTTTTTATAATTAATTATAAGAATTAAATATATTCAATATGAAACTAACAACATAGTGCTAATTATGCACATATAATGAATAAATAATAATAATAATAATAATAAAATATAATTTAAATGTTTATTTACAAAAAATATGTATTCTAATAATATTTTAAAAAGTTATATATCATAATATTTATCAATTACAAAAATTCTGAAAAATTTAAGTGTAAACTTGAAAATACATATAAATTGGTTAACCGTCGATTTTTAAAAATAAAAAAAAACATAAATCTAAATTTTTAATTTGATCAACCTAAAAATCGATTCAATTTTATATTAATTTTCAATTAACTAAAATTCCAGGTTTTCTTCCTCACCCTAGTAGAAAAAGATGAATTGAAGAGGTTGAGGTTTATATAATATGAATAAAATATTAAAAAAATACTTGACAATTAAATCGATTTGATCATTACTGTTATCACGTGAAAGGGTCTGAGGGGATAGTTGCTACGTCTGAAACTATAGTAGTCTGTTACAGTATCAAATTTTGAAACTGCAACAACCTATTACGATTTCAGACAAACAACTTTCTCCCTCGGTCCATGCACCACTCACAAATTACCCCAACAATCCCCTGCAATTTTGACCAAAAATCTCATTTCTTCAAATATTTTAAAAAAAAATCCAATTTTAAAAATATTTTTTCAAAAAAATATTTCTAAAATTGTCCCGTTAAACAATAACAACAGTGTGTGTATATATATATATATTTCATTGTTATATCATATATTAGGATCCAAAATTTGTAAGTCCTTTTTTTCAATTTTTTTTAATAGACCTTATGCGGAAGAAAATGATGGCCAAGTAAATAAAATTTAACTTATTTTTAGTTACTAACTATATTTAAATTTTTAATGAACTTTGAATGTGTAAATTAATTTAATTTTAATATTTTATTTTATTTTCAGTAAAGAAGTTGAGAGAAAACCTAATTTTGAGGTTAAAATAGTAATTCAATAAATTGGACGCCGACACATCTACGGTCCAGATTCAGTATCCACTTAGTCTTTAAATAGCATCTTAATAGGCTCGCTTTCTTCCTTATTTTCTCCTGACTAATTCAAGAACAAAAACCCAAAAGTTTAACAAAATTCTACGTCCTTATTCTCAGCCGCTATGCCGTCATATGATCGCCACCGCAACAACCACCCAATCGGCGGTCCTCCGCCGCAAACGTCCCCACCTAAACCAAACCAAAAGTTCATCTCACTAATCCTTAAAGTTATAATTATGACTGCCATAACTACCCTCTTCTTCTTATTCCTAGGCGTCGCCGCCATTCTCCTCCTCCTCGCCACCGCGGCACTGCACCGCCACTCCGATCCTTCAAATTCCGGTGATGGATTGTCTTTCAAAGACCTAAAGCAGCTTCGCCAATTCAGATTTTCGAGGAAGAAGAAAGGCGAAGGAGAAGCTGATTGTGTGGTTTGTTTGGATGCATTAAAACAAGGCCAGTGGTGCCGGAAACTCGCCGGTTGAGGCCACGTTTTTCATCGGAAATGTGTGGATACTTGGTTGGTTAAGGTTTCTGCTTGCCCAATTTGTCGTACTAGGGTTCGTATGGGCGACGATTCTCCAATTGAAGATAGAGCTTTATGGGGATTTAATTGGGCAAACGAATCAAGGGTTTGGTAGAAAATTGTAAGTTTTTGTTCTTATTTTCTGCCTTCTGTATCATATTTGCTTTAGAAAATCTAGATCATTTCTTGATCTGGGTAATCAATTTTTGTTCGTCTATGTTGATGTGTTATATGAAAGCGGTGAAATTAGGCTTTTCGTTTTTTTCCTTTTTCCTTTTTTGTTAGATTCTATAATTTTTTGCGACTGAAAAGGACAATGAAGGGACCTCCATCGGAAGGAATGCTATCTTTTTATTTTAATAATCTGAGGAATTTTGATCTTGATTCTGATTATTGAGGCTCAATTATTTGTGGTACCTAAATGGAATGTTTTACCTCAATTATTCTAATTAATCTTCCTTGAAATCTTTAGAAGGATAAGAGAATTAGAAAACATGGGTGTTGAACTGTTGAAGGATTGAATTACTTTTGCTTTTGACAAATGTTATATAGTCCTACAAAAAATTCAGTAATTAAGGAAAGTAAATTTATTATAACTATCTAAAACCCAGTTAATGCAGGAAATAAAAAAAAAAAAACCAGCGAATAAATAAAGAAAAGAAGATAGTGAGTATGCTGGAATCGATAAATATCGCATTACATAAGGTGACAAGATTGAGAATTGTAATAGGGATTCATGGGATTTGGAGACACAAACTTTTGCAGTTCCTACCAAAAAAAAGTTGATTGCGTTTTAGACATATCTTCTTGGCAAATATGAATCAATAATTGTAAGCAAATTGTTTTATTTTATTTTATTTTATTACCATTGGTGAAAATGGGTTGAATCCTTTTGAACTGTATGCTTTTGATAGCTGACAATAGATAAGATCCATGCTTTTAATGATATCATATCAAATGAGCAACCCAAATGAGGATAAAAATGTAAATCTATAAATAATGTGATAAAAATATTTTTATATAGCTATTATCGTAGCTTTTGAGTAAAAAAAAAATTCATATTAAGCCATTCTAAGAATGCATTAAAACTATAAATAAATTGGCTTCATATGCATACGGACTGCATATCCACTCATGGTATAAAGAGAAGTATGCATATCTACTCATAATATAAAGAGAAGCAAATAAAATCGGGGATACTAAACTACTCGACATTTCCAACTGCTGGACATTTTACGGGAACAACGTCCTCTTCGATTCTTGTCTTTGTTCATGTTTGAATTTTTCTTTCTCCTCTGTTTTTTTTTCAGTATGCTGTTATCGATTTAGGGGTTTTAGACTATTAATTATAATTTAAGAAATAACATACCTCTGAATTTAGGAACATGCTTGTATGTATCATAGATATAGCTCCCTGCTCTTGTTTGTGTCTGAATCCACTCAAGAAATTATCTTATGTTACAGATTTATCAGCCACTTTTCGTCTTTATCATGATTTATTAGAAGCATTGCACAATGAAAATCCTCCCAAACCAACAAATCTATTAAGATTTTTGTTTATTTTGTCTTTATCATGTTTGGAAATGTGGGCTACTTGTTTAAGTGTTAGAGCTGAAAAGGAATTAGCAAAAGCCAAAAAATATAAATTAGAAAGCAATCAAGTTACAAGTGCTGAAGCTGATCCATATACTATAGAGGCATGTATGAATATTTTGGAAAAAATAGAATATATTTCTAGTGCTTCCTATAATAAAGCACTGAAAAATTTTGTTAATCTAGAATTGAGAAAAATATTTTTCTGGATACGCGACAATAGAAGAAGAGATTGGATTAAAAGGTTATGTAAATGAACATTCAATATTTTTTTAATTATATTATGTCTTATGGCTTGATTTAGTAATCTAAATTTTGTTATCTCAATTTTTTTGAATACATATATATATAAGTTTGTTTTTATTTTTTCTTTAAATTTGATAAGTTTTTTAAAAAATTAATGCAGGATTTATGGATCAAAATTTGCATCAAAATCAAGTATTAATATATTCAACGAGTAGTGATAGATCTAATAGTGATGAAGATGAAGATATTTTAGATTTACTTTTAGTTAGATTTTTTATGTCTCGGAATTTTATAGGAAGGGTTCCTTGCAGAAGTTCAATACTTAGTGAAAAAATTTACATTCTTGCAGTTCTTGTAGGAAATCTAACTAATTGTTATGAAGGGTTTTGTATGGCACTATATGTGCTTACAAATTTATGTAAAAAATTAAAATTGATGGATTTATTAAGAAATAAAAGGGATGTTAGCGTGGAAGAAAGAATAGCAATGAGTTTGTTAGTTTTATGTCATAATCTTCATCAAAGGGTTATAGTAAAACGGTATCAACATTTACTTGTTATTGTTCATAAATGGTGTAAAATGGTAATTAGAGCATTGACTACTTTAGGTACTCACTTGATCAAACAGGTGAATAGATTTTTTGTGCAGCTAGAAATTCAAAATAATTTCAGATGGTATTCATATTTTGAGATGAGATAATATATTATTAAAATATTATAATCTTGTTATTTTGTAGTATATAATAACGTTGCTATATATAATATTAATGGTAAGTTAAATATTCTACTTTTGTCTAGTTAAGAAATGCATAAGTACAATAGATGGTACTCATATGGTAACTTGATCACCGGCTTCTAAATAAAAGACCTTTATGATATAAAGGCAACACTTGTGACTCAAAATGTTATGGCCGTATGTTCTTACGATATGTTATTTACATTCATGTACACTGGATGGGAAGGGACAACAAATGATTCGAGAGTATTTTTGGTTGCATCAACAAGACAAGAAAATAATTTTTCCCTTTCAAGTGGTGGGAAGAGTTTTTGTTTTGATATTAATTTATGTTATTATCATCTGATTAACATAGATATTAATTTGTAGATTATTATTATATCGTCGACGTTGGTTATCCCAATATACCAGGATTTTTAGCTCTATATTACGGTGAAAGATTCATTTAAATGAATTTCGTGGACGAGAAAAAATTACAAGAAAATATGAGTTATTTAACTCGAGACATTCATCCTTACGTAATGTGATAGAAATGACACTTGGAGTGTTAAAAGCTAGATTTTCAATTTTAAAATCAATACAGAACTATCATTTACGTTGACAAAAGCTTATTCCCATTGTATGTTGCACATTGCACAATTTCATCAGAACGGAAGATAGAGCCGATCAACTGTTTATATCATATGGTAGAGAAGAATTTAACAATACCTGGAGAAGTCACTTCTAGAGTACAACAAGAGGGTATTAATATTGATTTATCCTAACAAATGCAAATGAGAATAGTTAGAGAGGCAATTGCTTATCGATTGTGGAATAATAATAATAATAATAATAATAATAATAATAATAATAATAATAATAATAATAATAATAATAATAGAAATTAGAAATTGATTGCATTTTTTATGTTACCATCATATTTTTTTAATTCAATGTTCATTAATTTATAAATATAAAATTTAATTGAATCATCTTAATAAATTTATAATTTAATCATATATATGTATTATTTCAATTTTAAAAATTAGAGTATACATATTTTTAATAATATATAATTTATTTTATAATTTAGAAAACATTTTTCATTTTTAATAAGTAAACATGTTTTCTCATTTTTTTATTTTTTTGTTTTAAGGAAAATAATTTTTCATTTATCAATAAGTGAACGCGTTTTCTAAATTTTTTATAAAAAATAAATAATCTAATTTTTTAAGAAAATAGAAACTAGAAAATAGAAGGCTGTTTTCTGTAAGCAAACACAACTTTGATTTCTCTTGCGTATGACGCAATGAATTTGTTACTTTTCCTAAATCCATCATTATGTGGGAATTAATTACATCTTTTGAAATTTAATTAAGTAAATAAATTATATAGTTTCAAATTAAGTGTTTACATTTATTAGATTAAATTAAGAATATAAATAAGAGAAACCAATGGAAAAAAGAAAAATAAAAATCTCCATAACAATCCATAACACATATAGTAGTAAATCGGTTGAGATTTAAGGTTGGCAGCTCCAATTCTATTTTTTTACTTTGTATATCCAATCCAATTTATTTATAATTGCAAATTTATGTTGTTAATAATAATTTGATTAATACATAATTTTTTTATTAGTATTAAACTCCTTATCTAATTAAAATAATAATAATTTTATCCTTTATCTGGGCCTGCTTGGCATAAAGTTGAGCCCATGTTTAAAAAAAAGGCGTGCTATGGTGGTGGAAAAATACCTTAACAATCATCCTCATCATCACCCAAATCCACAATGGGTTCAAAGTCTAAAAACGATTTGTATTTATTGGATATGAAGAAGCCTTTGAGGATTAGTCTTTTGTAAAAGCTGGGCCATAATCGGAAAGTATTTTTCTTCAATTTGTGTTGCTGTTAGTTGAATCTGGGCAAAAGACTTCCTGGCCACAAACTTTATTGTGGAAGGACTCGGCTTAAGAAGGCATTGGAATTAGAGCCATCAGTTAACAATAAGTTTTTCTATATCGATATGAATCGAGAATCTTATCCACCAACGAACTTTTAACCTTCTGAAATGGTGGTGTGTGCTCCATTTTGCTGATATGCCAAATACCAGGCTATCAGTGATAGTAAGAAGAATTTTGTAAAAAAGAGCATCAAATGATGAAAACTTTTTTCCTTAGTAGTAGGTTGGTATGAGATTTTGAAAAAGTTAAAAATTTCCTGAAATTCTTGGAAAACCTAAAAGGGAATTTGGCTAGTTCTATTTTAAGGTTAAAATAGAATAACTAGGTATGGAAAAAATATAAGGGCCCAAAGTGTGCCCTGAAAGAATTAGAGCTTGTTAAAAGGGGTATTTAGCTAGATTGAGTGAGGTTTAAGCATGTAAGAGTGTAGACGGTTAGTAGGGACATCATCATAATTTTTATATTTGATAGGTGCATTTGAGAAATTAGATAATCCTAGAATTTTACTTGAATTAAAGATTAAATCGGGAAGAAAACTGGAAAATTATTCATAAGGTAAAATAAACTTAAAGAAGGGACTAATTGGAAACTAGCCAGATATATTTTGGTAAGCCAATTAAATCAAGCCATATAGCCTTATTCTAGACTTTTCTTTAATAAATGAGGAAAAGAAGATGTTACTTCCTAGTAAGGGTGGTCGGCCAAGCTAAGAAAGAAAAGCAAAAGAATTTAGCTTCTTCTCCTCATCCTTTCTCCATTGAATACCATTAAAAGAGTTATCTTGTGCTAGAGGACCAAAAAGAAAGGAAGGAAAAGAGGGATTGGAACCTATAAGGTTATATGGTAAGTGTAAAGATTGCATAAGAGGAAATTTGAGCTTCTTTTTATTTATATATGTGTAAAAATTTAAAGAACATGATGAATACTGGATGATGAGAAATTGGGATTCTTGATGTTTAGTTGAAGACTAAGTGAAGAATACGAGTAAAAGGAACGTACAAATCAAGAAGGGAAGTTGTTAATTAAAGGTATAGAACTTTTCTATATATTTTATATGTATGAGTTAGGTTGATGATAGAAGGTAAAATTGAGAACTTTGAATCCAATTTTAAGGTTTAAAAATTCTAAAAGTGGAGAGGACATAAATAGTTAGTTTAATCGGACAGTGTATTGTATTTTTAAGGGAGGGAGAGCAAACATGTGTTAATGTCATTGTCATTCATTATGTTCAATTATGATCTAGCGAGCATGAAATAAAGGAAATAGTGATTAATTGGAAGTTGGTATTGTTAGTTTTAAAGGAGCCATGGATAAATGCTATTGAATGGAAATGGATTCTCTGCAGAATCAAAATTTTTGCAGTTGACCTAATTGGGACGATTTTGTCTTAATCGGGTCGCTATATTCTGTATTGTAGTGTGACCACTGACCTGGCTGAGATGATTTTTGTCCCAACTGGGTCACTACCTTTTGGACTGTTAATGAATGACTGACCTGGTTGATTGATGGTTGTCTCTACCGGGTTGATTAATTCATTTGGGAATAAACCCCTCTTTCTCCACTAATTAGAATGCTTGATCTAACTTGTTTATTGATTTTACCTATCTATAAGATGTTTAACATGAACCAAACCATATAAAAATATATTAAACCTCATCATGCTAATTTATTTGATGTTATATAAATGGCTTGTGAAATCAGATGCTAAAAAGTGTATAAAGAAGGGCAAGTTACAAACAAATGCCTTTATTGAAGATGTTATAAAAAATTTAGGTTTTGTATAACTAAGACATTATACCAAGCCTATTGGTAATCCCAGTAAATATAAGACCTGAAATGGTTTATTATGGTTTTGAAGTCAACAAGGAAATGTTTGGGGGTGTGAAGATTTTTTACTCACTTTATAAGAGAAATAACTCTATGAATTTTCCAGTTAAGTAGTTGACTAGGCCAGTCATAGGGTTATCTTGAAAATATATAGAGCTCGTCAATTCAAGAATTGTCGTATAATAAGGCTGGCATTTTGTTAGATGCCAAGATTTGAAAAATTAGTCTACTAGAAATTTTTTTATAAAAGCCATGCGATGATTTGGTTGATAAAATCCATCATTTATGGTCTATATGTTTTGTAAATATATTTTGATAAAATAATCCAATTTTAATAGTCATAACACAATCTGAGAATTATCTTGTGATAAAATAATTTGAGAAAATTCCTCACTTGAGGATTTCGAAATAATTTTATTATAGGAATTCCCTTGCGAGGCTTTTAAAATAACTTTTGTGCAGGATTCCCCCCTACGAGGGAAGATTTTCTAGAAAGGGTTTTTAAAGAAGAAGATTGTCCTTTTTCTAGTTTTCAAAAAGTTTGGAGTGCCTTACCTATGTATTCTCCTTTGATGGCTAGAGGTTTTTGTATTTTTTTTCATTTCTGAAGCTTGATGGAGGAGCAACTCTTTATTAGCTAAAGACTTTTTGTACTTTTTCATCTCCGAGACTTATTGAAGGAGTAACTCCATTTCTAGTTGTTTTTAAGTTCTTCAATTCATTTTTGGAGTCGAAGGTTTTGGTTTTAAGATTCTTCATCTTTGACTGCTTTGGCCTAAGACTAGTTTTAATTTTTGTTGGATGTCCTTCTGGACCATCTTCTCCTTCTCTTTAGATTTTCTAGGCATTTTCAAGACATGTATTAGAGGAACTCGTTGATTAAAAAATCTGGGATTGAGTTTTCATTTCTTTTAATAAATTCAATTTCAAAATCGAAAATACTAAGGATCACTTGTCATCTGAAAAAAATTATTTTGAAGTGATAGTTTAGACATCTTTTTGTAGAACTTTTTTTTGCAGATTTACAATCAATACAAAATAAAAACTTTTGATTGTGTAAATCACTTTAAAAGTTTGAAATACATATGATAATTGAAACAATTTTCTTTTTGATTGTAGAATAATTATTTTGGCAATCATTTCAATGTGCAAATGTGAATTGAACAATGCATTCCTTGTCATTCACTTTTTGTTTTAAAATGCCTCCATAACTTAGGTAAGATGCATCGGTCTTAACTATTTTGGGAGCTAAAGCATTTGCTAGATGTAGGCAAGGGATTTCTCTAACTTGTTTTTTAATTTGATGAACTATTCTCATCAGACGAGACATAAGGGTTTTTCTTCAACCTATCATGCAATGGTTTTACTAATCGATTGATGTTTGGATAAAAATTTAAGACATAGTTTAGACTTTCTAGGAACCTCTGATATTGGGTTTTGTCTAAAATTTTGTTTGAAAATCTTTTTGCAAAAGCCAAAGACCTCTCTACTTGAGTAATTGTTCTTTGGGAAATATAATAACCTAGAAAATGAATTTTCATTTGGAAAAGAGAGATTTTTGTTTTTAAAGCAACAAAAGCATTTTTCTTTGTTACATAAAAAAATATTTTGAGGTTTTGAAATGTTGTTTTATTAACTTTGAAAAAATGAGAACATCATTAATATAAATAACAAAGAATTTTGAAAAAAGATTAAAAATATCATTCATTATTCTTTGAAATTCAAAATGAATATTTTTCGATCCAAATGGCATGAAAATCTACTCACATTAACCAAAAGGAACAATAAAAATGGTTTTATAACGATCATTTGGGTAATCTAAATTTGCTAAAATCCTTATTTTAAATCAAATTTTAAGAATACAAATGTAGAGTGAAGTTTTTGCAAAAGTTCTTTGGTGTTTGGAATTAGATATTAAATCCATTTTAATGCTTTACTGAGTGGTGTGTAATTAATTACAAGTCTTGGAGTGCCTTTTTCTATTTCAGAGTTGTTATTTACATAGAAAGCTGCATAACTCCAGTATGACCTGGATTTTGTAATCAGACCTTTATTTTTTCAATCTTAAATCTATTTTTTTTTATAGTATTCTTTGAGTTCACAATTCATTTTAATTGGTTTAGCATTTGTTGGAATTCACTTTTAAGAGAAGTTGTTTACATATGGTAAATCTACCGTATGCTGTATTTTGTTCCAAAAATCATTTCGTAAATCTAAACAAATCTTATTCTCAATTAATTTTTGAAACTCTGAAGTTTTTTGTTTTGCCAAATCATTTTCAGATTGTTTTTGAATTTTGAAAAAGAATACATAATGTTTCAGAAAACACAAATGTTTTTGTTTTCCCTGAATTAAATAGTTTAATTTATTTTAATAAATAAAATAGGCTTTTAAAAGGTTTAAATTCCTTATTATAAGTTTTTCAACGAAAAGGAAAATGATTTTGCTACCTTTTGTTTTGAAAGAAATACTATGATAGTTGATAGAATAGAGAGTTATCATACGGATATAAGAGGTCCCTAGAATGAAACTATGGTTTATAATTTCTAGCAAAACAAAAGGAGTTTTGATTAATATAGTACTTCCATTTTTATAAAAGCTTTTGTTTTGCTTTTAACTTACATGTCGAAGTTATTAGCCATTAATAAGTTTTTCATTTGATTTTTTAGAAAATCTTTGTACCCACTTTTTAAATAATTAAGTTTACATTAGTATAAAAAAAGGCGACAATGTTGAGCTTAAAATCTTCTGAAAAAACAAATGTGATTTTGATTAGATATTTTCTTATAATAACAATGTGTAGAACAAACAAGAAATCATCTAGAATTTTTTTTAAGTTTTTAATTTTTTTTTCAGTTTTGGTGTCTTTTTCTTTTTCTTCCTCTGTCTCGCTACAACTTTGTTTTGCAATTTGTGAAAGAATAGTTTGAAAAAGTTTTGAATCATTCTCCTATTTTTCTTTAAGAGTTTTTAACTCTTGTTTTACAATCTTTCTTTCTTTTTTACTTTTAGGAGAAATCATTTACATATGGTAAATCTACCATATGTTGTTTTCTTTTCCAAAAATCATTTCATAAATTTAAACAAATCTCATTGAAAATCTAAAGTTTTTTTTGTTTTACCAAATCATTTTCCAATGGTTTTTGAATTTTTAAAAAGAATGCATAATGTTTAAGAAAATACAAATGTTTTTGTTTTCCTTGAATTAAACAGTTTAATTCATTTTCATAAACAAAATAAGCTTTTAAAAGGTTTAAATTCCTTGTTCTAAGTTTTTCAATGAAAAGGAAAATGATTTTGCAACCTTTTGTTTTCAAAGAAATACTATGATAGTTGACAAAATATTGAGTTATCATATGGATAAAAAAGGTCCCTGGAAGGAGTGGGTAGTTGACCTGAAAATCTTGCTATGAGGAGTTCAATTATAGCTTTATCAAGTGTGCCAGTTTGGGTTCTATAAGTGTTTGAGGCTATATCCATTTGCTGGAGAGGACTAATGATGTTGTATTCAGACATAAGATATGTGTTCCACTCATAGACAATAGTGGCATTAAACTTAGGCTGAGACAAAATGTTCATTTCTTTATAGCTAGGTTTGGTGCTGTGGTGATGGCTAGAGGTTGACCTCTTTGCCAATAAAGTTTGTTTAACTTTGAGTTTTGAGTTAGCTATTGGTTTTCTTTAGAATCAAATATGTGGTTTAAAGCATTAATAGTTTTATTTTTTTCAATGGTGTTTTATGCAACTACGACATAGAAGTAGAAGTTTATTTTATTCTATTAAGTTGATCATAAAGGGCTTGGATAAATTTTGATTTACCTTCCTTGAACAATTTTTTACTTGTCTTTAAAATCTAAAAGGGCTTGAAAATAAGACTCATCAATTTTGAATCTATTGCTTCAACAAGAGAAACAACAAGGCTTTTTGGTTTTCTTCGATTCTAGTTAACTCTTCGACAATTGTACTAAGATGAGTATTTGTGAAAATGTTTTGTTGAAGGGATATTTTTAATGTCCTCATATGTGTTTTCATTTGGGATTTTGTAACGAACAACCTCTATTATTTCTACTAGATATGCTATTTTGATTTGCCTTAATGGTGGATGTTCAAATTAAATTTTCATATCGTTTGACAATTTCCATTTTGAAACCTTGTTCCTAGAAGTTATAAGGTTTATAAATTTTGAGTTTTCTTTAAATGAATATGATTTTTTTTTGAAATGCATAAATTTCAAACCAATCAAAAAACAAAATGTGAGTTTTATTTTGCAAAACAAAATTATAAAACTCTTTTTGAAATTCTTTTCTCCCATCCAGAAAATTTATAAAAAACCAAGTTTTTTTTTTGAATAAAGAGATGCATAAAAATCTTCATGCAAAATTTTTTGACAACTTTAAATTCTTTTTCTTTGACATTTAATTCATTAATAACATTTTCTATTATTGTAGAAAAAAATGGTGAAGTTGGTGGTGAATTATCCTGCTTCTCCTTATCAAATGTTTAAGATTTTGTAAAAATTTGATAAGGTACATTTGTAGAATAATCTACATTTTGAAAATAAGTACTTGGGATGCTTAAACAAGAAAATCTTGATTTTTGAAAACTTTTCATTTTATCAAAAATATGAACCACTGAGGGTGAATTTGAGGCTTTTCCTAAATTAACAATACTCGTGGAAGAACCAATAGCAAAATAATTGCTACTAGAAGCTCTACTAAGGCTTAGTTTTACCTTTCCATCAGTGTAATGAGTTACTTCCCTCAAATGACTATTTGATTTTGCCTGTTTAAGAGATTTTGGTTTTGTAATTCCTTCCAAGATCCATTCTTCAAGAAGAGTGATGTCTTTCTAAAAGATAGATTTTGGAATGATAGTATTTGCTTTTGATAAATTTGTTTGTAAAAATAGGATTTCACCTTTTTCGAAATCAACATTTTTAGTTGTATTAAAAGCAAAAACCATGGCTTTGTAATGTACTCTAAATATCATGGTTCCTGGAATGAATCTTTTTAATATTTTGTAATTATGAGTTTTGATTTGTAAGACCAGAGACTTTAATATGCTTAGGTTTTTTAAAGAAATTGGAAAATTTGGATAGCACTCAAAAGAGCTTGGTCATTAATAAAGATTTAATTCAGTTGAACTTATAATAGAATCTTGAAAATTTAACCATCTTGCATCCTTTAAAACATAAAGGATTGAAGTGTTTAAACCTTATATTGTTAGTGGTTTGATGCCTACTTGGACAACATCTATATGTATAAAATTATATTTTCTGTCTTGGTGTTTTTGTAATTTGTTTTTAGAAAAAAGATGGATTGTTTCAAAGGGTTTAGAAATTTGGACATCCATTTCTTTAGTTTTGATTGTCAAATCAGTTTTGAAAAGGTTTTGACATAAATTGACTTCATAATTTGGTCTTTTTTATATCTAAGTAAAGGATAGTTGATTTTTAAAAATGCCACCATCACCCATATCCACAATGGGTTCAAAGTCTGAAAACAAATATGCTTTTGATGGAATTAAAAAAGCCTTTGAGGATGATGCCCTGCTTTATAAAAGTTGGGCTATAATCGTAAAGTATATTTTTTCAATTTTTGATGCTGCTAGTTAAGTTTGGGCATTAGAGCCATTGGCTAACAATAGTTTTTTTTTTATGCTGGTAGGAAATGTATAAGTTCATCCACCAACAAACTTTGAACCTTCTGACAATGGTGGTTGTGCTTCCTTCTATTGATATTCTAAATATCAATCCATCACCTATAGTAAGAAGAATTTTATGGAGAAAGGCGTTGAAGGATGAAGACTTTTTTTCCCTATCAGTAGGTTGATATGAGGTTTTGAAAAGGTTCAAGTTTTCCTGAACTTTTAGTCTTAGGGTCTCAGGAATACCGCCATAAAATTTCCACTAATGGGAAAACCAAAAGGGGAATTTGGTTTGTTCAATTTTAAGGTTAAAATAGAATAACAAGGTATGGGAAAATTTTGGGTTTTGTTGAAGAAGGCATTATATCAAGCCTATTGTAATCCCAGTAGATATAAGACCAATGATTTATTGTGGTTTTTGTGACGGTCCAAACATCGGTATATTATTATTGATAATATCTCATGGTTATCCTAATTTGTTTAGGATTCCTACATTTGTAGTTATGCACTTTAAAAATGGTGTCTAATTTCTAATTATGATTGTCTCAATTTGTCACTTTTTATTTGGTAAAAATTTGAACAACATAAGGACTACATAATCATACTACCCAAACCTGCAAAGTTACAAATTTACACTTCCAATAATTATCCACCACTTCCAATACTCCAACAACAACACAAGCACTTCTAATTTCAATGTATGGTCTTATTTACACATTATATCACAAATTCAATTATCAAATACTAATGTCACATACATAAACATATGTCCACTAGTATTCAACATAATATAAAACATACTCTATAACAACTAATGCATAATACACAGATATATATTTATATTTTTTATTTTCATCTCCATTCGTTCTCTGTTACCTGTCCCTTGCGTGAAGTAAAACAAAACCACGGGCTAAGCAATGAAGTTGCCTAGTGGTGGATGCACTACACAAAATTTCATTCACACAAGTAATATTCTATAAAATTACCAATTTACCATTAGTTAATATTTGTTATTATTTATCTTCTAATTAAACTTTAAATCTCTTAGACCACTATTTAATCACTAATACCACTTACTTTGACCTATTTTTCATTTATTTCTCAATTAAATTGATAAATTATAATTTAGTCCCTAAACTTTCATTTTAATATACTGTGAGCAAATTTCACTTTAATTTTATTTATTTCACTTTCTTTTAGTGAGTAACCATGTTTAAGTGCAAAATTTACATTTTAATCCTTACATTACCTTATGCAGTGGCAAATAACAGTTTGGTCTTTGAAATCTTTTCTTAATTACAGTTTTGCCCCTTTTACTAATTTAACCCTTATAACTACATTATTGAGATAAATTTACCATTTCACCCTTAGTTTCTTGCATGATTACATTTTTTCCTTGTTAATCGCGTAGTTACATTTTTCACCTTTTTCATTCCTTTATTACATAATTGACATCTTTTTATGTCAAATTTCTCGTATAGTCCTTATTTTCTTGTAAAAATTCATTTTTCCCATATTAATACCCAGTGGAAACCCTCAAATTAGATATGCAGAATGAGGATTCCAATGGTCCTAAATGAACTGGAGAGGCCACTTGGCGTGACCTAATTATTCCATGATGTGTTGAGGGATCACTTGGAGTGATTAACTCCTCAACTGTGGTTTTAATGTGTGTTGAGGGATCACTTGGGGTGATCAACTCTTTAATTATGAATCTAATGAGTGTTGAGAGATCACTTGGTCAAATATGAATCTCATATGCATATTAGTCCAAATCAACTCATTATTCTACCGCAATATTTGTTTGTATGGCTAGCCATTATACTCTAAAGTCCTAAATTAACCATTGTATACTAATGGAAAATGAATTATGCATCTCATCCACACTTTTCACATAATTCAACATAATTTTCACATTATGTAACATATACACTTAGGAAATTTCCATTCATTTGTGTTCATCAATCATACATTCATGGTATACATGTGTAATTTCATTCAAACATGGTTCAAACATGCCATTTTCACATGATACAACATTCGGCCATAATGGGTTCATATATATACATTATGATTTCTCATACATTTTCATATGGTCATTTTATACTTCCATGTAGTATTACACATTTAAATTCCACCAATGTCCACTTAATACACAAATATACATCATTATGTCAACATAGTCACCATTATGTCCAAATGTAATTTGATATTCTAATCATGCACACTATATTTATTCATCATTCTAATGTTCATTTTATACCAAATACTTTTATCTAGTTATTATAATATACTCTGTATATATATTGTATCAAACAGCTTGTATGTGTGTGGATAAACATTAAAAATAAATATTCAATATTTTACATGGTATCAGAGCTAGACTTCAAAAGCATAACTACCTCCTCTAACACCTCTGTCGTTCCAGCCACCTCTCCTTTGCCCACCATCTTATCTACCCATTCTTTCACTATCAAACTCAACTCAAAAAATTTTCTTGCATGGAAAACTAAGTTTATTCCCATCCTAAATTATCAAAACCTTTATGGTTTCATTGATGGCACATTCCCTGCACCTCCTAAAATAATTGTGTCATACATAGATACCTCTTAATAGATTCCCAACCCAGATTATCTATAATGGTTTAAGAAAGATCAACTTCTCCATTCGTGGCTCCTATCTTCACTTTCAGAAGAAGTGTTCTCATATGTTATTGGCTTAGATCATCCTTTAAAGTTTGGTAAGCTCTTTCAAATACCTTTGCTACCATTTCCCAAAACAGACAACTCTAGTTACACGTTGAATTACAAGAACTCAAAAAACATCATCTCACCATCTCTTAATTTCTACAAAAAGCCAAATCACTTGTTGATGAATTAAGTTCTGCTAGATGTCTTATATCCACAGCTGAATTTAATGTAATTATTTATCACAATGTTGGCATTGAATTAAATCCAGTGATTATTGCTCTCAACTTATGATCGGAACCTGTTACTTTTTTTAAACTTCATGGACAACTTGTTGCTCATGAGATCCTTGTCAAAAATATTCATGAACCAATTGCCAATATATCTCTTAAAAACAACCAGCCTTTATTACCAACACCAACCTCTACCAACCAATTTCGTCCCTGACCCCAACAATCAAATTACCACCCCTTTCACTCAAACCAAAATTCATCTCGTGGTCACAATGTCACTTATCAAAAATATGGTAAACCAAACCATAATGCCTCCATTTGTAGTCGTCGTTATTATCGTGAAAAAACTATCCCAAACCAGTCCTCTTTCCTTTATTCTTTCTTCAATTCTCCTTTCCTAATGGCCAATGGTCAAGGCCTTCAAATCACTCACACTGGTAATGGTATCATTTCCTTTTCTCATGGTAAATTTAACTTGAATAATATTCTTTGTGTTCCACATATTAAATCTCATCTTCTGTCTGTTAAAAAATTCATATCTGATAATTCTTGCTTTTTTGAATTTTGGCCAACCTTTTTTGTCATCAAGGACCAATGAACCAAGAAGATTCTGATGCAAGGTTCAAGTGAGAATGGTGTTTAGATAAAGTTCAATTTAATTTCAAATGTATAAAATAATTAAAATAAAAATTACAAAAAAAAACATAATTTCACAAGGCAAAACTCATGTTCAACCAATTAATAGCTAATATTATAAAATATATTTGTTGGAAAATAACATATTTGATTTTAAGTCAAATAAAATTTTAGATAATATTAAATGTTAAAACATAAACTCTAAAATATAAGAAAATATAATTAAATGCTATTATATATGATAAAAAACATATATAAAAATTATTTGAATACTACATATAAATATTATTATATAATTAAAGATAATGACATAATATAAATTTAGTTTAAAGTATTATATAAATTTTATAGAAAATATAAAAAATTAAGGTATAAAAATAAAAATATAATTTAAATATATTTTAAAATATTATTTTATATAAATTTTAGAGAGAAATATAAAAAAAAGAAAAGTTTTAAAAGCATAATATATATATATATATATATATATATATATATATATATATATATATATATATATATATATATATATATATATATATATATATATATATTTGTATCTGTGTGTGCGCGCGCGTGTAAACCAATTAACCATGTATTAACGGTTAACTGGTACCTAAAAATTGAAATCATAATTAAAAATTAAAAATTTAAAACTATAACAGAGTCCATCAGATTAGTTAATTAAAAAATTGATTCGATTTTGGATCGATTTTGTGATTAATTATATTTTCCGTTTTTTCTCAGCCCTGTAAATTTCATTATTTTAAATTTTCATTTTTCTACTTATAGTGTTATTGTTGAAAACAAAAGAGAATGTGAATCGAACTTTGGTGTAATGAAAAAATAAAAAGATTTTTTAAATGTAAGTGAATTTTATCATTTTATATACTTTGCCGTAAAATTCATTTTACATATTAAAAAAAATTGACAAAACATATCTAAAAATTCGGTTAGAATTTTGACAAATTTGTACACTTGCATTCATAACTTTCACAAATCCTTTTAGTTTAGAAATTCATTATAATAATAATAACTTCAATTGAAAAATCTATCAAAAGTTGGAATTCTTTTAATTTGTTGTGATAATTATGAAATATTTGGATGACTATCAAACTCATCTTTTTCTCAATTCTAGTAGAAGTCTACCTCTTCTATTTTGTACCTATAAATACCCCATTATGATTATTTAGTATATACAATTAATAAGAGAAAATTTTATATTCATACTATATCTATCTTTTCTTTAATTAGTTTTACAATACATTATCAGCATGATAGCTTCTAATGATTATTGAAAGTCGGTGATTTACGACAATCTAGCTCGAATGAATCAAGAATTATAATTTATAAGATTAAACGATAAGTATATTTAATTCATAAATTTTAAATTATTTTAATTCTCATGAGTTAATGAGATTTATTAAGGGTTGAGTAATTCTACCCTACAATAAATAATTTTAAAAACTTCAATATACGAAATTATTAAGAACTAAGAATAGCATTTTCTATTACGAAGGACATTAACATGATTTTAGTGATTTGTTTTGCATAATTGCAATTTGATCCTTACTTAATTATATTTAAATTATTATATTATATATGATGAATATATTTTATGTAAAGCCATATTTGGTTTTTAATTTGCTCTATGTATATTGTTGGTATATGTAATACAATTATTTGAAGGCTCCTAAAGAGTTATAATGCAATTATTTGCATACAATTTGTTACGAAATATATTATTTCTCAAATATGTCCTGCAGACATTTATATTTTCAAAAAATATTCATTGAAATGAATATCATTTTGAAACTGAGAGAGAAATACTTGAGATCCACTTTGTATAACATTAGTAATATATTTTTTCAAATAATTTGATTTTATTTTGATACAAATATTAATAAACTCGAAGTTTACTAATATATACAAATATTAATAACCTGAAGTTTATTAATTGTTGTGCAAATATTAGCAATATATTGTTTACCAATTATACAAATATCAATAAATATGAAGTTTATTGATTAAGTGATACTAATATCAGTAAACCTGAAGTTTATTGATTAAAGTAAAATTCTTATTAACTATCACAAATATTAGTAAATACAAAGTTTACTAACTGTTTGATATTAATATTAAGAAACTTGATATTTATCAATTGGTGTAAATATTGATATAATAAAATAGTAAACATGAAGTTTACTAATTAATAATTGATTATTTGGCATGACTGGTTTGACTATTTCGGATCAATTATAATGTATAAATTTTTGAGAATTTTTATATACATATTTATTAAAGAACCAGAAGTTTCTTTTTGTTCAATTTAAGGAATTTTCATAACCTATTTGTTCTCAAGAAATATTATTAAGGTATCACTAGCTAATAAGGGGGCTGAATTTCCTTTATTCTGGAAAGAATAAAGATAATATCTATGTGGATCCACTATTCACAATGTGAAATACTCAAATATTTTTGAAAGATGCATCAATAAAATATTCACATGTCTGTTTATTATCAACTCACAACCTGTAGTTTGTGAGATTATTCAAATTAAGTGCACAACTTCCAAAATATGCAATCAAGACATTTTTCTTGATAATGCTAGTGATCGTATGTCATGGCTAAAAAATTATTATAAGCCTCTTGTACATGTTCATACTCCAAGATTTAGCTAAAAATGTTAACTACATGCCTCTGATTAATTTACTAGACATTTTTATGAGAATAATAGTGTAACTTTTATATATGGATATATAACATTTTTATGAAAAATTTCTACTCCCCTTTCTCTTTATTCTCACACACCAAATTTCATGCTAAGAACTTAGGTGTAAAGCAAAGTTATCCAAATAAATAAGGTAAGTTTGTACAGGATTTTGCCTCCTTTTATCTCCTTTTTGCTTCTTACGTATAGGAAATTTATATGTGTAAATGAATGTGTTTTAGAAGGAGATACAAGTGGGAGTAAAGGGAAGGGAAAGTAAGGAGGTTAAAAGAGAATGATTGGCCACAATAAGGTATGGGAATCATTTGTTTGCCTGTTTGTGTTGATCATGAATTTATTTGATATACATGTTGTAATAAATGTGAAATTGATGATGGAATGCTAGTTTGGTGTTGAATTACATGGAAAAAATGAAATATGGCTTAAAGAATAACCTAGAAAAAATTATGCCAAAGGTTCACTTGAATTAATGTTTTTGTTTAGGCTATATCACTACAAAAAAAAAGCATTTTACCGATGGAAAATGACTTTAACGACGGTTTTTTATTATTTTACTGACGGAATGAATACGTCCCTAAAACGTGCATAGATACCAATTTACTGGCGAAAAATTCCATCGGTAGTTTTAATAAAAATTTGTAGGATGGTTTGTCGCGTTGACAATCTACCGACGGAATATTGTATCGGTAACCCGTCGGTATAAAATTTTAATTTAGTATAAACAACGACAAATCGTTCCATCGGTAATTTGTTAGTAAAAATATTTAATATTAATTTTAAATTTATTAAAATATCAATGATAGATTTTTCCATATCGGCAACATAATTAGTTGAATATTATTTAAATATTACCGACACATATCATTCAAATATATATACATCAAAAAAATATAATAAATATTGTCATTTCATAAATCAAAAAAGGAAAGTTACAAAATATCCTTGTGTTTCCCAATTGTATAGCAGACACAAAATCAAACTTATGAGTAATAGAACTAAAAAAACTACATAACTACATGCAAAATAGAACTTTTTGTGTTCACTTCTGTATTAAGTAATGAAACTAAAATTCCTACACCTCATCTAAAAAGTCGTGCCTCTTCAGTTGGAAATCAAAAAACTGCTAAAGTTAGGTGAAGATAAGACAAGATATCAAACTGCAAAATAAATGCAAGCATAGTAAGAAATTTTTAAATGAAACGGGAAACATATGTAGGAACTATTAACACTAACACTCCAAACAAAACATTGTAGAAGAGGTTTAGTAACCCTTAAGTTATATCTAATCTGAATATTGCGTATATGGAAACTTGACTTTAATTTATTTTTTTTAAATTCAATAATTATAGAATACAATTGTTACGCATCACTTAAATTATTTGAACTCTACAGGAACATCAAAGATGGTAATAATTAGGTCCAGATCTTCACTCATCTGTTTTGCAAATCAGATAGATTTTTCAACTACTATGAAGTGTCCTATACATGTCTTAGCATCCTTAGCTCATATGATACCTGAAGCTTGAATCAAATATTAAGTTAAAAGTATAAATGATTGGAGCAATTATCTAGTACATGATTGACAAGTAATTTTATTTAAGGAAGCAAATTCATAAAGACACAGAACTTTGTTTAATTCATTTTATAAGAGTAAAGAAAAGAATTGGCTAATGCTGAATATAAATCCACTAGTATCACAATATGATTGATGGCTGAATTAAATTGAGTAATTTCCATGATGGACTCAGGATGAAATATATGGCTTTGTATTTAGAGAACAAGGTTCACAAAACAAATAAATAAATAAAAAGATCATGACTGAAGAAAAGTAGTAACAATGTGAGAATAATAGAAAAGGGAACCTACAATGACGAACCAGCATCAACCTCATTCACTCTTTGTTCAAGCTACATATTACAATTAACAAACTCAAATAAGCATGAATTGAAATAAACGAATAATTTAATCACAGAAGACAAGAAAATTATAAAAATAATATTTTTAAGAAAAATCCATTAGTTCACTTTGATATGTATTTTGCATCTATTAATTGTTCAATTATACAGAGATGATGAATTTTGCTAGATCTCAAACAAGTTTTTTTTTTTCAAACAAACGAGTTGACCTGTTTATGAAGGGTTAAAACAACAGTCCTATTATGTGCTACCCTTTGTATGCTAGCTGCTTGTCGATACATAGTTCATCAAGGATCTCATGGGCTATCACAAGCAAGAATTACGTAATGGTGTTATACTAAACTCGAGTGCTTTAGTGATCATATATGTGAATTTAACTAGTTAAAGGTGTGTGTTAATGCAAACTACACAACCAAGAAACATAATCAGGAAAGATTAGCCAACAACATAAACATGAAACTAAACTCAAAACTAAAATGAGCTATTCTTATACTTTGGTAGAATTAGATACTACATGATAAGAAGTAGAAGATCGCAATAAATAAGAGCTTGTTCGATTGATTATAAAATAAACAGCAAAGTGCAGGGTTTGGGGTTTGGGTTCTGCTGCTATAACAAGATTAAATAATCTACTTTTCTTTTCTTCCTTTGCTTTATTGTCAAAGAGACATGTAAACATTGAATACATATTTAATTATATGATTAGATAAAATTAAAACTGATAATATCAAGAAAAAGGAGCGTACCCTGGTTTAGATGCAGTGGAAGTTACAGAACTACCATTTCTGAAATATATATCAGAATAAACAGCTTTACCAGCGAGAGTTTGAGCATCAACTACAATGAACTCTACTTTTCCAACTGTAAATTGGAAATTTCTATTTCCAAATCCTCCTATATAGTGCCTTACTACCTGAGTACATTTAAAAGTATGGTTTATCGATGAAGTGCAAGTCATGATGGAATATAAGATATTAATGATTAAGTAATGAGTAAATGTGACCATAATTGTTAACCAAATGAAACACAATACAAATACTTGAAACCTACTGTGCAGTAATGTAAGGATAGCACAAAATAGGTCATGAGTAACAAAAGTGACCTAGTTTTGGAGATGAGGAAAATAAAACTGGTGTCTTCAACTCATTGTCATTCACATAATAGATATCTCATCAATGATTTCATTGTGTGTGTATATATATATATATATAATCACCCAAAAATAAAATCACATTAGGTTTCAAAGGCAAGAGAGACAAGAGAAACACACTTCGCATGTATAAATCAGTATAAGATTGTGCAATCTCCATAGCAAATGATTTTGGAATTTACAGTTATGAAGCTTTGTTTAACTGTGGTGACAGAATAAAGCCCACAAAAGAGTAAAAGTTTAGCAATGAACGATTTCTTTTTGAGGAAATTACGTGATTTACCACATTTTTAAGTCTTTTCAAAAGTGCTCAATTATTTTTACTTACTATCATTTTTATATGTTTACACTTTTAACTTTCAAAAATGCCTCTTTTATATATTTATTTTCTATTTTGCAGCGTCTTTTTACCACCTTAAATTCCCCTCTCTTCTCTCTCGCCTCCGCTTTACTACCAGAAGCCATGACCACCGCTCAATTTTCAGTCACCAATCAACATCGAACTCCGATTCTATCCTTCTAACTTTTCTCGTACCCACAGATTACAAAAAGTTCATTACTTGGGGAATTATCATTCAAGTGACAGTAACAAGAAGGCAGGCAGCTCCTTTCCAATTCGGTAATTATCCAGTTATTAGAGCATTGTGTGAGATAATCATATTTAATTACATGTAGTGGAGTAATTATATTTAATTACATATAGTGGCTAAGCTACTCGCATGTAAACTAAAGATTGCAATCCAAAAATCGAGAGCACTACAACCATTGAAGTACAAAATGATGTCTGATCTTATGAGCAACATGAACTATTTGTAAAAAATTAAAGAATTAGTGTAAAATTATTGAGATTAATGAACTTACAAAGACCAAGAAAATCCAAAAGGAGCATTATAATAGAAACTGTGATCAGAATCACCTGTTGCAAAACAGATGAACAGAACGCTTGAATGGGATATTAACAAAGTAAAATTATAAAACTTGCAAAAGCTATTACTCAATGTGCAGAACATTCCGTATTTTATAAGAATTTTTATTGGTCATTTTCTGAAAAGTAGTTGCAGAAAAATGAATCATGTTATTAACATTGTTAATGTTGTCATGGGCAGTAGGCGGCAGAGAAATTTGATCAACTCCAACTCTTTTGCTGCAGATAGATAGTCTGATATAGTAGTGACATTAAGAACTGTATCATCTGCCTGATTGACAATAAAATTTAAAGTAGTTGTTGAACTATTGTGAAATTTGAAAATATATAGTATCATCTGCATCCTCCGCATCTTGAGCCTTTTATAAACCATGAAACAATCGATAAAAATTTAAAACACATAAAATAATAAGGAAAAGAGGTAAACTAGTATGCCAAACTCATCTATATACTATATATTTTTATTTTTGAAAAGATCATATAATGTATATTTAAAAAAAAATCGTACATTGTATATTTTTTTTTACAAAAAATCATACAATGTATTTTTTTGTTTTAAAAAGATTATCCACTGTATTTTTTTATTTTCAAAATATTATATACTATATTTTTTTATTTTTCAAAAAATCATACACTGTATATTTTTTTTACAAAATATCATACACTGTATTTTTTTTCAAAAGATCATACATTAATGTATTTTCTTTGAAAAGATCGTACGCTATATTTTTTTATTTTCAAAAGATTATACACCATATTTTTTTTTTTTTGAAAAAATTATACACTGCATTTTTTTATAAAAAATCATATACTGTATATTTTTTTTATAAAAAATCATACAGTGTATTTTTTTATTTTAAAAAGATAATACACTGTATATTTTTTTACTAAAGGTCATACAGTGTATTTTTTTTATTTTAAAAATATCATACATTATATTTTTTTTTTATTTTTAAAAGATTATACACTATATATTTTTTTATAAAAAATTATACACTGTATATTTTTTTATTTTCAAAAGATTATACACTATATTTTTTATGTTTGAAAAGATCATACATTGTATATTTTTTTTACAAAAGATCAAACACTATATATTTTTCACAAAAGATCATACAATATTTTTTTTTTATTGTCAAAAGTTCATTACTTGGGGAATTATCATTCAAGTGACAGTAGCAACAAGGCAGGCAGCTCCTTTCCAATTCGGTAATTCCTTCTCGTCAAGCAATGTCAAGAAGCTCAATAACTGTAAAGCCATAAATGCCAGCGCCATGCTTGCAAATAGATAATTCATTTGGTCAAGAACAGCTGAGACACCCTCTGTAAATATGTTCGCAATCATGCATTGACTAAAATACAGTGTGCAATTAATTATCCAGTTATTAGAGCATTGTGTGAGATAATTATATTTAATTACATGTAGTGGAGTAATTATATTTAATTACATGTAGTGGCTAAGCTACTCACATGTAAACTAAAGATTGCAATCCAAAAATCGAGAGCACTACAACCATTGAAGTACAAAATGATGTCTGATCTTGTGAGCAACATGAACTATTTGTAAAATATTAAAGAATTAGTGTAAAATTATTGAGATTAATGAACTTACAAAGACAAGAAAATCCAAAAGTAGCATTATAATAGAAACTGTGATCAGAATCACCTGTTGCAAAACAGATGAACAGAACGCTTGAATGGGATATTAACAAAGTAAAATTATAAAACTTGCAAAAGCTATTACTCAATGTGCAGAACATTCCGTATTTTATAAGAATTTTTATTGGTCATTTTCTGAAAAGTAGTTGCAGAAAAATGAATCATGTTATTAACATTGTTAATGTTGTCATGGGCAGTAGGCAGCAGAGAAATTTGATCAACTCCAACTCTTTTGCTGCAGATAGATAGTTTGATATAGTAGTGACATTAACAGCTGTATCATCTGCCTGATTGACAACAAAATTTAAAGTAGTTGTTGAACTATTGTGAAATTTGAAAATATACAGTATCATCTGCATCCTCAGCATCTTGAGCCTCTTATAAACCGTGAAACAATCGATAAAAATTTAAAACACCTAAAATAATGGGGAAAAGAGGTAAACCAGTATGCCAAACTCACCTATACACTATACTTTTTTATTTTTGAAAAAATCATATAATGTATATTTTTTTATAAAAAATCATACACTGTATATTTTTTTTATAAAAAATCATACAATGTATTTTTTTTATTTTGAAATATCATACACTGTATTTTTTTTAAAATATTATACACTATATTTTTTTATTTTTTAAAAAATCATACACTGTATAATTGTTTTACAAAATATAATAACTATATTTTTTTCAAAAAATTATACAATGTATTTTTTTTAAAGGATCATACACTATATTTTTTTATTTTCAAAAAATCATACACAATATTTTTTTTATTTTTGAAAAAATTATATACTGTATTTTTTTATAAAAGATCATATACTGTATATTTTTTTTACAAAATATCATACAGTGTATCTTTTTGTTTTAAAAAGATCATACACTGTATATTTTTTTTTACAAAAGATCATACAGTATATTTTTTTATTTTGAAAAAATTATACATTATATTTTTTTTATTTTTAAAAGATCATATACTATATTTTTATAAAAGATTATACACTGTATATTTTTTATTTTCAACAGATTATATACTATATTTTTTATTTTTAAAAAAATTATACACTGTATATTTTTTGTACAAAAGATCATACACTCTATATTTTTCACAAAAGATTATACAATATTATTTTTTATTTTGAAAAGATCATATACTGTATTTTTTTTATTTTCAAAAAATCATTTATTGTATTTCTTTTATTTTTAAAAAGATCATATACTATATTTTTTTTTTACAAAAGATCATATACTGTATATTTTTACAAAAAAATCATGCAATTTATTTTTTTGTTTTAAAAAAATTATACATTGTATTTTTTTATTTTCAAAAGATCATATATAATATATTTTTATTTTTGAAAAAATCATACACTATATATTTTTTTATAAAAAATTATACACTGTATATTATTTTTTTACAAAAAATAATACAGTGTATTTTTTGTTTCGAAAAAATCATACACTGTATTTTTTTATTTTTAAAAGATCATATACCGTATATTTTTTTACAAAAGATCATATAATGTATTTTTTTATTTTGAAAATATCATACACTGTATTTTTTTATTTTTAAAAGATCATACACTATATTTTTTTTATTTTTAAAAAGATCATACAATATATATTTTTTTACAAAAGATTATATATTGTATATTATTTTTACAAAAAATCATACAATGTATTTTTTTGTTTTGAAAAAATCATATATTGTATTTTTTATTTTCAAAAAATCTTACACTATATTTTTTATTTTTAAAAAAATTATACACTATATATTTTTTTATAAAAGATCATATATTATATATATTTATTATTTTATAAAAGATCATACACTGTAAAAGATCAAGACTACAAAGCAAAGCAACATGCTATATTGGACGATTTTTGGAGTACAAGTGCAGGTTAAATGGACCATAGCAAAGTACAATCTCAAAGAAGTTTTTCCTCAATTAGCACGATGAATCAGTCTCATGATCCATCTGCTGCTGGCAGCACGAGCAATCCTTTTGAATTCGTTAAACATGGCAAGTTTTTAATCATTGGCTTCTTGACGTATTGCATCTTTACTGTACTTGGCCATTACAATCTTTGCATAGTCATTGTAACGGCCTTAACACCGGATTAGCCATTTACAGTATTTTTCGATAGTGAATAGTATTTTTCGGGTTGAAAAGTGCATACGAAAGTGAAAAATATTTTATTGAACCATCGAAAAGTATTGGTCATGGTGAGTTTGAAATTAAAATTTGAAGTGAAATCGAGGTCAAATGGATCTCGAAAAGTAAAAAATATAAAAAAAAGTAGCGAGTCAATTTTTATTATTGAAAAATTGACTCAACTTTGTATAAATATTTAAAAATAGTAAACAGACTCCGAAAATTACCAAAAATTGTCGTTAAGCCTAAAATAATATATAGATTATTTTGGCTACAAAAAGTAAATTTTTTGTAACACCGATAGTTATCGAATCGGATCGATAAATTTAAATCGGACCGATAATGGGGCTCCGATTGAGTTGAAAATTTATGTCCCACCTATTTTTTATGTAATAAAAATTATGGTATCGATTTTAAACTGAATAGGAGCTTTGACAGTGAGAGAAAAGGTTTCAGGGGCTAAATGGTAAATTATGGATAAATATATATTTATGTAAATACATTTGTGTAAAAAAAATAATGTCGGCAATTGATTGTGGCCACTGGCCACAATCTTATAAAACAAGAGAAAGAAAGAAATAAGTAACGAGAAAACAAAAGAATAGAAAAAAAAAGGTGAAATGGGAAGCAGTGGTCGCCGACCACAAGAAAGAAAGAAAAAGAGAAAGGGAAAGAAGAGAGAAAGGGAGGGTCACCGGCCACCCCTCACGCCGGCCACCACCGCGACGGTGACGAGCGGTGTGCCCTCTCCCTCTCACCGACGTCCGGCCTTCGTTGTGGTGGTCCGATCGTCGAGTTTTTCTATTTTTATTTTAAATGGATTTTTGTTCGTTGCGGCGAATCAAGGCGGCGGACGGGAACACCACCACCACCGATCAACTCCCGACGATGAGGCGAGTCTTCCGGTGTATTCCATCGCTAGCGACAAGAAAAACTATAGATAAGAATAGAAAAAAAATCAGATTGGATATCATTCACTTACTATGTTAAAGAGTTATTACAGAGAAAGCGAAATGGGAATAAAAATAAGCAGTTTCTAAAGCTTTATCGATTTCAGAAACCAAAATCCTGAATAGAAACACAAATCTTCAAATGGGTTACCTATCCCCTCTTTCTCATCGGTCAACTCAGACTCTTTAAGCAACCTAGCACCGTCGGTAGTCTTGAGGCCAATAAACGCAGGCGATGAGTAAAGAAACAGAGAGGAAAAAGTGGGCGGTGAAACAAAAGGAAATAAGCTTTTTTGGATTTAGAAAATATAAAGCTCACTAAACATCTATTTTATCCTGCCAAAATATTTGGGTAATTAGCTAGGACATGGGTCTCGCAATTTTGACGAGAGCTTTTGTCCTAGCTAATTTTGAATTTAGAAAACATAAATAAATATAAATATAATAATTTAATTTAATTTAGTTAATTTCAATAACAATAATTTAGTTCATCTAAGTTTTTATTATATAATTAATAATATTAAATATAAAAATAATAATTTAATTTAATTTAAATAATAATAATTTAGTTTATTTCAATTTTTTCTAAAAAATATATTAACTAAATTTACTAAATTAAATATAAATATAATTTAAATTATATAAAAATAGTTAAAATATAATTATCTAATTTTTGCTAAATTAGCGAGGATTAAGTCCTCGCAAAACAGTTCATATATCAAATGCTAATCTATTTACCCGTTAGCGAGGGTTTTGTCCTCGCTAATTTAGCGAGAATTTGTTCCTAGCTAAATGGTTAATATGTCTATTTAATTGTTAGCGAGAGAACTGTCCTTGCTAATTTAGCGAGGATTTATTCCTTGCCAAATTAGAGAGGATTAAGTCCTCGCTAAACAGTTCATATGTCAAATGGCAATCTATTTACCCGTTAGCGAGGACTAAGTCCTCGCTAAATGGTTAATATATCAAATGCTAAACTATTTAACCATTAGCGAGTAAATTGTCCTCGCTAATTTATCAAGGATTTATTCCTCGCAAAATTAGCGAGGACTTAACGGTTCATATACTATTTAACCGTTAGCGAGGGAATTGTCCTCGCTAATTTAGCGAGGATATATTCCTCACAAAATTAGCGATGATTAAGTCCTCGCTAATTTAGCGATAATTTATTCCTCGCAAAATTAGCGAAGATTAAGTCCTCGCTAAATGGTTAATATATCAAATGCTAAACTATTAAACCGTTAGCGAGGAAATTGTCCTCGCTAATTTAGCGAGGATTTGTTCCTTGCAAAATTAGCGACGATTAAGTCCTCGCTAAATGGTTAATATGTCAAATGACAATCTATTTACCCGTTAGTGAGGGTTTTGTCCTCGCTAATTTAGCAAAGATTTATTCCTCGCCAAATTAGCGAGGATTAAGTCCTCGCTAGATGGTTAATTTATCATTCTAGCCGTGAATTAAGATTTAGCAAGGGGTCTTTACTCGCAAAGTCGTCTCTATTTTTTGCGCCAAAAATTTGGCGCCCAAAATTATCTACAACAAAAATTATTTCTCGCTAAATCATCGCAAAATATGTTTCCCCACTCACAACTAACAATATTTGTGACAAAAATCATTTTTCGTCGCAATGTTATCGCTAAATTGTGCATTTAGCAACAAATTTTATTGTCCTCGCTAATTTTAATCGCTATTCTGTATTTTTTTTTGTAGTGGCTCCTCAAACACCGGCGACCGGTAGATCAAAAACGGGTTTGGCGGGTTATTCAAGTGAAGATTCCGGCCAACCAAGGAAGAATTTGAGCGCATGACCACCGAAAAAAGAATGAGGGGATCTTGAGCTACAAGGTGGCAGTGTCGGATTGTCACCGGCGAGATTTCAACGAGCCTCCGACGACGCTCCGGCAAGCAGATTATTCAGCAAATTGAAGCGAATTCGACCGTATGGTATGTAACTACGAAATCTTTTAATTTTTCCTTAATTTGTTGAATTTTCCTTTAAATTTATTAAGAAAAAATATTGAATTATTAATTAAAATTGAAATTAAATGTTATGGTTGTTCAGTTAAATTTTAATTAAGATATAGCGTATAAATTGTGTTAAGAAAATTTATTAAGAAATGCCCTTTATGAATCCAAATTTTCTTTTTAAAGAAATGAATTATTGTGTTGTAGATTAATAAAATCAAGTCCTAATTTGATAAAAGATGAAATAATATATATATCCATAAATTGTTATGGAATTTATAGAAAATTATATGACTATTTTGGAGTATTTATTGAATAAAGTAATTGATAAAATAGAGAATTTTTGTTGATTATGTTATATAATGATAATAAGTATAAAATAAATTACCTATAAATTTTTAATGAAATTTACGAAAATTTAAAGAATTGTTAAGTGTATGGTATATAATGAATTGTGTTAAAATAATTCATGAAATAGGAAAATATGACAATAATTGAAGAGAAATATTCACAAAAATTTTTATGAAATACATGTGATGTATGGATTAAGTTAGAAAATAAATATGAAATATGCTTAATTGAAATATTGAATTATTGAGAAATAATCCAATAAACAATTAAAAGCTGATAATTTAATGTACAGTTCATATAAGAAAAAAGAAGAGATTAAATGATAAATTTTCAGAAAATAAAAAGGATAGTGAATAGTAATCGTATAAGTGAATAGTAATCATATAAGTGAATAGTAACCGTATAAGTGAACAATACCTAAAGATGATCACAAAATAATTCATAATTCGAATAAAATGATGAATTATTATAAATAATTCACAACCCGTATAAAGTATTGCAATTTCCAAATAATCGTAAATTTAGACTGAAAGAGTAAGAGATTGACTAAGAGTCAAAAAATAAATAAAATGACTGTAAAAGTATATTTTTGAATTATAAAGAAATAATTCAATAAGTGCCAAGAAAGAAAAGAGTAAATTATCCTGACATAAGTCACAAAATATGAAAAAAAAATATATCGAGAAAATAATTAATTAAAAATCGAAAGAATAATAATTATTTATAGTGAATTATTTTATCGGAAAGAAAAAGGAAAGGAAACGAAAAAGTTATTGTATAGTCGATAGCACTAAAAAGAGTACGATTAACAAAATGCACTGATTTAAGCAAAATAAAAGGAATTAAAATTATTAAAGTTTGAAAATAATTCAGAAAGTTCTTGACTGTTTTTGTCCTTAGCAATAGTCAGGTAATGATATTCTTATTTAGGATATAATTAGCTAGTCATAGGGACACCTTATACCGCGGTGCAAGTCATAGCGACTTGCTTTGCTATGGGTAGGATCTTTGATCTCCATAGCTTCAGTGTAAAGTGAAAGTAAAAGTACATCTATTTTTTGCTCTGTGAGACTTGATCTTTTGAGATCATTTCTCAATCTGTTTAGTGGGACATTTTGGTTCATGTCCCGTATATCCTTTTTGAAATCCTGTCATATTGCATTAGGGGCATATTGAAAGGAATAAATTGGAAGTGTAAAAGTAATTGAATATAAATGTTATAAATGAAAAAGAACTTGATTGAAAGAAAATGAAAACTTTGGAATAAAATTGAAATTGTTCCCAAATGTTGTAATTAATAAGCAAGAATGAAAAGAAAATGTTTATAAAAATAACGTGTTCATGAAAAGACCGATGAGAATGAATTGGTAATTTGTGTACCAATTATTATTTAGAAAAATAAAGAGTTCAAAAAATAGTGTTAATTATGTATTTAAAGTCAAACTTGACAATACTATATTTAAGTGTAAAAAGATGAATAAATAATAAATTCTGAAAGTAAAGATTAAATGAAAAGTAAAATGATCAAAAAACAAACAATTGTTTAGTTAAAATGAAAAAGATTCATTTAAAAATAAAAGAAAAATAAAGATTTGTATACAGAGTAATCCAAAATACTTACATCACTTTGCAATAAAGATTATAAGTCTTGGAATTTCTTGTGCGGATTATTAAAAAGATTAAAGTAAATTAAAAGAATAGATAGTGAAAATTGTAATTGAATTACCTAACGGAACTAGGAACAGGAAAAATTACATTAAAGACATGAGTATCCATGTAACTCGTTAAATAAAATGACAATTTCATCAGTAATTCAAAAGTATAGGACAAAAGATAAGTAAAAGTAGAAGTAAGAAACATAAAAGTAGTGTAAAGTAAATTGAAAAGTATAAGAATCAATGTAAAAAGATTTCCAAAATGTTGATAAACAATGAAAGTTGTACTGCAAGAATTAAAGGCAATTTCTGATAAGATATAAATAAATATTTGCATAATATACGTAATTATACTTTAATTGAAAAATTCTTTGATTAGTAGTCACCACTGAGCATTTCTAGTGCTCAGCACGTAGTATTTACTGCGTGCAGGTTTTGAAGTGTTGAAAGAGCTCTATACATGGAGAAGCAGAATTCGAAGATGAAGAAAGTTAGTTGTACTTTTATTTTTAGTATTTGTGGCATGTATATACTTAGATAGTGAGAGTATAGAACTGAACGGTATTTAAGGTAATATTTGTTAAATGATAAATATTGTTACTGTTCTGATAATTTTAGTTAATGAGTTGTAAATGACTATCATTGATATATAATTCGTTGTGCCTCTGAGAGGCTATGTGGATTATTTGAATTTTTTAGAAGGCTAGTAAGTTCTAGCCATTGTGCTGCCGAAATTTCGTAAATTGAATAAAATATTAAATTGTATCAAAGTTATTTGGCAATGATTGAAGTTTGAAAAAAATAAAAAAAAATTTACCGTTTACCGCTAAGTTAAGCATCGAAAAATACTATTCTAATAAGGGTGTTACAGTCATCCCATGCCAGGGTTTAAGATCAATTAGTTACTAGTCGTTTGCAGTTTAAAGCATTATGCAAGCCCTTTTCCTTTGCTAATGCATTTGAAAAATGATGCAGGTCATCTTCTTTGGACGGAAACAAGGTAGCGATAGGTTGCAAATAAAAAGCATCCAAACAAGACACAAGTTCGAGAACCTACAATAAGGTAAAATATCTTCCTAGCCTGCATTTTGATCACCAACCATGGAAACTATATATAGTTGGCAACAGAAAGTGTAACAATAACATATTAACTGAGTAATAAAAATAACTATCTCACTTGTACAAAGCTTAAAAAAAAACTAATGTCTGCAAAAAAAATTAAAACCGAGACGTTATGTATTTTTAATTACGTACAAAGCTAAACTCCAGTGATTGCAGAATCGAACATCTTATTGAGGTAAAATGGTTGTGTTGCTGGTTTTGACTTATGATATCATATTATATTTTCATTTACCTATTGCTTCAAATGATCAGTTGAAAATTTAAAACAAATTTTTTTGAGAAACAAATATGCTGACTAGGAGAGAAAAATACACATGGCAGATGAGGTATCACATTATCATTGGTCACCGTTAGTGCCATTTGCCATGTTAGCTTTCCGTCCATTATAAAGGTAAAATCAAATAAAAAATTAATTTTAGGGGCACAATGGGCTCAAAAAAAAAAATTTAAGAACAAAATTATGCAGAGACAAAAATTTCCTATAACCCTTTAACAAATATAGGTCCATATTAAATATTTGGGTGACTCGCTCCTGTCGAGAATGGTCTAAAATGTAAAAAGAGAAAATAAAGTTTGTCTCCAGATAATAAGTGGATAGGAGGGAAAATAATTTTCATTAGTGTGCACAACAACTTTTTACATGCCAGGAAAGTTACAAATCATGTGTTTTTTGAATTCATGTAATAACATAAATGGCTGCCGGCTGAAGTCTTTCATATGTTAGCCCATATATTTATATGCTTTGGGCTGATTATAAATCAATTAATCAGTTTATAAGCTAAAAAATTAACCAATTTATATAAATCGATTTTTTTTAAATACTAATCATTAACCAATTTATTATAATCGGTTAATCAATCTATCGATTTCAATTTTTCGGACTGGTTAATCAATTTTTTTAGTTAACAATTATAATTATAAGATGCAATTATAAAAAAAAATTAAAATTTTCAAAATGTTTAAAAATAAAAATTAAATAGCATACATAATTCAACATATTATTTAAATTACAAACATATACTTAAAACATTCAAAGTACTTAATATTAAAATTACAAACTAAATACATAATGTTCAAATTAATTCAACAAGTAAATTTTAAATAAAAATACAGTTCAACATAAATATAAAAATACAATAATGAAAACTTAACAAAGCAAAGACTGAAATTTTTTTGATGCTGCCATCAACATCCTCTGATGTTAAAGAATTATTATAATCTAAATTAAAGAATTATTGTTGTAGCCTTTTATTCTTATAATAATTGTTTTAAGTGCATAAACAATCACTAAATTAAAGATCCACCATTTTCAATAGCTTTTTTAGCCATATCTGCAAGCTTACTTGCTCTGCATCCCATTTCTTTAGCTTCTTCACCCACCATTATTCTACTAATTCCCTTCTCTATAGCTTCACTTTTAACCTCATCCCCGTATAATCTCACCCATTCCTTGACACCAACACCAACCCCAATCTTCAAAATATCATTCCTTTGCCTTCAGTTCTCTTTAAAAAACCTTTAGGCAGCCATTCTTCTTCGCTCTTCTTATCTCTGCTCACCACCCATATAAATTGTTGCCCTAAACCTTCAAGCGCCACAGCAATTTCTTTAAGCTGAGAGGCAGTGAAAGTCGCCACAGTACCGAAACATATGTAAATCACAGAATTGGGTTTCTTGAAATCAAGCCATTTCAAGCATTTCTGTTCATCAATGGAGGTTTGTTTGCCTCTTTGTGCTTTATCTTCAATTCCTGTATTGCATGAAGAAACAGGACCAATATGCCATGGTCTTCTTCCCAATACATTCTTATAGAAATCAGCATAATCAGGCTCCAATTCGTAAAAACTATTCACAATAACCCCAAAGCTCTTTAACTCCGATTCTTTATAGCACTATAACACCGTAATTTGGAAGTTATTAACATAAAATTATTTTCCTAATATCTAATAAATGTTATTAAAATTATTATTTCAGACTGATGCTTACCAAGCAACAGAATGCTACAATTTATTGTGCTTTGGTTTTGTCCAAACCGACAATAAAATTGCAATTGGGACTGCAATTTCTCCTACTTCTTACAATTGGGGATGCAATATTATATCGATCACTTAAGAGAAAAAACAATCAAATTATATAATATACCGAAATACTAAAAGAGATTATATTTTAGAATCAATTCTGAAAAGCACTCGTCAATAAGCTAATAGTGGACAAAGGCAATCCTGCCATATAAAATGCCAAAATTCATCTGATTTCATTGATGCAAAATAAATTTAATTTTTCTCATGCTATCATGCAAGATAAGACTTTTTAACAATATAGAGCAGATGCTAATGCATACAAAATCATCAGACTTATACATTATTTCAACAGCCAAGGAAACTCTAAATTTCAATTCACATTACATATTTATCAACCAACAAAATGCATAGATAATTTGGCAGAAGACTAATCACAGCTAGCAGTAAAAGAGATAATTGTCGTATCTCATTTTTGTTTAAGGCTGACCAATTAACTCATTTTTTTTCTTTTATCTTAATTTATACAAATTCAGAAAATGATATAAGCTAAACCAACACTTTAACAGAGCATCTTCTAACAACTAACAAGCACAAGTCAGTTGAACAAAAAAAAAAGGGTGAAGCAGATGGCGATTAGAAGCAGATGAGAAGCACAAGTTGAATCAAAAAAAGTAATTTGCAAAATGAGAAATTAATCTATACAATGACAAATTAATTAATTACCAGTAAACAAACCGAGACGAGATGAGAGGCAGATGGTGCGACTTCGAGAGAGAGGAAGAGCAGTGGTGAGGGAGAATGACGGTGAGGGAGACCAGATGATTGCAAGATCGTGACGGTAAGCGGCGATTGGCATGAGGGAGAGGGACAGAATGGTAGGGAGACTTTGAGATATGTAGGGTTTTTAATTATATATATATACACACACGCACACACACATTAAAAAAATTTAATTATACCGGTCAGTTAACTGAAACCGATAATTTTTTCAACATGTGGATCGAAACCAAAAATCCTCATATTTAATAACCTAAACCATATTTTTCGGTTCGATTAACTGCAAAAAACTTTTTCAATTTCGGATTGGATTTTTGGTTAACCATTTTTTTGGTTTTTTTTTTCTCATCCCTAGCTTGTATGTTGATGATGGACCTACAATTATGCATTTATGACTATGATTATGACACCCTAAGTTTGAACATGTATTGAACATATATCTGATATCGGTGTAGTACTATTCGTATCATCTTATAGTTATTCTAATCCATTAGTTACTTTTAACTCGATATTTATACTTCTTAAATACATTGGCAATATATCGGCTATAAAATTATACTATCCAAACCTACAAAATGGCAATTTACACTCTCAATGTTCAACCTCCACCTCCGAAATTCCAACAACAACACAAGCACTTCTAAATAACAATTCACAATCCATCAACACAACATAAATCATGCAACCATAATTCAAGCATAATATCAACAAACATAACTAAGTCCACTATGGTTTAACGTCTGTTACATATTACATTACATACTTTTAAGACAACTACTACATTATACATAATTACATCTCCTTTTTATCATCCCACATGTACATGCCAATTGGTCTTCCTATTTCCACTATGGCTTCATTTACCTATCCCCTGCGTGCAGTCAATAAAACCATATGCTGAGCAATATGTTGTCAAGTGGTAGATACACTATACAAAATTTCATTTATACAAATAATATTCTACAAAATCACTATTTTGCCATTAGTTAATATTTATTATCTCTTATCTTCTAATTAGAACTTAAATCTCTTAAACTACCATTTAATCCTTAATAATACTTACTTTTACCTATTTCTCACTTATTTCTCAATTAAGGTGGTAAATTACAAAATTAATCCATAAACTTCCACTTTAATATATGTTTAGCTATTGTCACCAAAAAATTTTTCTTTTTACCCCCTTTTAGTAAGTATTCATTTTCAAACCTGAAATTTACATTTTAATCCTTATACTTTCTTATGTAGTGACAAATTACAGTTTGGTCAATAAAACTTTTTTAATTACACTTTTACCCTTTTACCATATTAACCCTCATAACTACATTATTAATATAAATTTACCTTTTATCCTTAATTTCTCGCGTAATTATATTTTTATCCCTAATTAATCGCTTAATTATATTTTTCATTTTATTCAACTTTTTATTACATAATTGACCTCTTTTTATACCTAATTTCTCCTTTAGTCCTTATTCTTTTGTAAAATTATAATTTTATCCCTAGTAGTAGCTAGTTGAAACTCTCGAACCGAATATACAGAATGAGGACTCCAATAGGCCTAAATGAATTGGAGAGGTCACTTGGCATGACCTAACTACTCCAGGATGTGGGGAGGTGACCACTTAGCATTATCAATGCCTCCAAAATTGTTGTGGTGATCACTTGGCATGGCCAATGCCTCAAGTATCAATCTAATGTGCTCATCCAAATAAGTACTGCGGTCTATGTGCCAATGGCTAGCCATTATATCTTAAAATTCTAGATTACCTACGGTATACTAAGGGCAAATATTTTTAACTATCTTATATCATATACATTATGTCACAATTTCCATTTGCTCATATCTTGTCCATTTATGCTTTTCATACATATACATATACATATATATATATATATATATATATATATATATATATATATATATATATATATATATATATATATATATATATATATATATATATATCATAACCATGTGAAATATCATTTAAATATGATAAAAATATGCCATTTCCACAAGGTACCATATTCGGCCATAACAATATGACCATGATTTTTCATACATTATCATGTCTCATGTGTTTCCTTAATCATTTAGAACCTTCATATAAAAGTACGCATTCAAATTATACCTATAACCATTTATTACATATATAAACACCATTATGTCCAATCTATCTACATTATGTACACATGTAATTTAGTGTTTTAATTACACACACTAAGTTCCTTTATAATCATAATATCCAATCCATGCCTATTCTTCCATTAATTATTCAAATATCACATAGTAACCTTAAATGTATCATTCGGCCACCTTAGGTTCTCCACTCTTTGGTTGTTTTCTTCACTAATTTTTATTCATTACATTTTAATTTATCACTTTATTAATATATCTCAAATTATTTCACCATTATAGCTAAGATTCCGTAGTTTTATAATGTAAATTTAGGCAAAATTCAAAGGAAACAAATGAAATTAAGTGTAGATTTGTATCTACTAACCTCAAAATAGCTTCAATTCACTCATTCTTCCTTTTCCTTGCCCTTTCCCTCCTTAGTCCTTTCTTCACCTTGGAAATCCCCTTTAGGCCCAATTGGAGGAGGGAGAAATTGTGAGTTTTTGTCATGAATTTCAATGCATAAAGAATCACAAATAACTCTACTAATGATCTATAATTCTATAACAAAAACCCCAAATGAATCCAACAAAATCCCATAAATTTACCTATTTAGATCAAGTTTTTCTCACTAAAAATTCAAGCTTTTCAAGCTCTTTTTTGCTTCCAACTTATAGCTATGTTGAATAAAATGATCTCTAGTATATCTAGGTAAAATTTGAGCTTAAGATATGGTGAAATTTGAGAGGAGAAGGAAGAAAAATGGTGGATGATAGTGTTGAGAGTGGTTCGATTTTGGCAAAGAAGAAGGGGGAGAATTTTTGAAATTTAGAGAGGTTTGTAGAGAATTCTGAACCTATATATTTTGTCTTTTAGTGTACCAAATGAAGGGTTAGGATTTGACCATTTACTATTTCATTTAATGGCTTATTTTTAAGCCATTTGTCACCACCACATCCATTCATATACTCTTTCATCCACAACTAACAGGTGTAGGTGATCATGGCTTATTTTCTTATTCCATTTGTCCCCTTTATCCAATTAAAAGTGGCAGTTAACCCCAAAAAATCATCCAGCCTCAGTTTTTTGTCATTTTTCAAATTTTGATGTTTCCCTCATCAGAATTCCCTAAATATTTTCCCAAAGTGCAAAAAACACCCAATAAGATGTATCTAAAATTTTAGATCATTATGATATCGTTTAAATATACTTTTAGCTCTGAAGGAAAAATTCACCGGTCTGAAATCCAAAAATCCAAAGCAATCAGAAAAATTATTTCTCACTTCCAATAGCTCATTTAGGTGACTTCTGATAGGTTTATTTAATTGGAAAAATTTTAAAAGGTCGGTGAAATATTTTTAGGTCCGATCAAACTTATGGTCAACCCTAATAACAGTTTTGAGTAAATTCTTCATTGTCCAGTTTAAAGACCTACCTAACCTTAATTTCTTCTCAAATTATATCATTGGATTTCGTTTAGCTCACACTATCTAGTCTGATGGCTAAGCACCAACTTTCCAGTGGGGCACCCATACTAAAATTTCCCTGGTCTACGTACATTTAACTCTAGAGTTCTTATGAATTTTAACGTACTATACTAATATAATCACACCAAATACTATACTGGTGTTACTATTTATAGTAAAAAAAGTACTATTTATGCCAGTCAAAATTTCAGGGTGTTACATTTCTCTCCTACTAATTAAAATTTCGTACTTAAAATTTACCTAGAGTGAAGAGCTAGGGATATTACTGTCTCCTCTGGCTCTCAAGTCACTTTTTCTACATTATGTTGGGTTTAAAGAACTTTAACCAATGGAATTTGTTCATTCGTCAGTTATCGCACTTCTCTAGCAAGTATTCTTACCGATTCTTCATCGTATGACAAGTCTGGTCGAAGTTGGACTTCTTTTGGAGTGATGACATGTGATGGATCCGATCGGTATTGCCTCAACATTGATACACGGAATACATCAAGTATTTTCTCTAATTCTAATGGCAGCTTCAGTTTATATGGGATTGGTTGAACCCACTGTAATACCTCTTATGGACTAATGAACTTGGGGCTGAGTTTGCCTTTCTTGCCAATTCTCAAAATCTTCCTCCATAGAGAAACTTTTAGGAATACTTTATTGCTCACATTGAATTCTATATCTTTTCTCTTCAAGTCATCATATGATTTCTGTTTATTTGTTACTGCTTTTATATTTTCTTTGATTAACCTTACCTTTTTCTCAATTTCTTTGAATAAATCTAACCTCACTAACTTATTTTCACTAAACTCTGTCCAACACAGGGGAGTAATACATTTTTGTCCATATAATGCTTCATATGGTTCCATCGTAATGCTAGATTAGTAGCCGTTGTTGTAAGCAAATTTTACCAATGGAAGATACTTCTCCCAACTGCTACCAAACCTAAGTATATAACACCAAAGCATGTCTTCTAATATCTATATAACTCATTCTAATTATCTATCTATCTATAGATGGAAAGTTGTGTTGTACTCTAGGTGTATGCCTAGTTCTTTTTGAAGTTTCTTCTAAAATCTGGTTGTAAACCAAAGATCTATGTCTAAAATGATAGAGGAAGGGATACCATGAAGTCTCACTACTTCATTAATGTAGATATCTACCAGTTTTATGAATGAAAAATTGGTTCTCACTAGTATAATAAGCAGACTTTGTTAAACGGTCAACTATTACCCATATGTAATCATGCTGCCTTCTGGTTAGTGGTAAGCCAGACACGAAGTCTATAGTAATGCGATCCCATTTTCACTCAGGTATTGTGATGGGTTGTAGTAAGCCAGAAGGTACTTGATGATCTGCTTTTACTTGTAGATATGTTAAACATTTAGTCACAAAGTTAGTTATTTTTCTTTTCACCCGAGGCCACCAGTAGGTTATTTTTAAGTCCTAATACATTTTGTTACTGACAAGATGTATATCGTAACTGCTATTGTGGGCTTCTGTCAAGATGTTCTTTAACTCTACATTATCTGGCACATAAATTCTTTCCTTGTAGTATAAACAATTATCACTACCAGTGGAAAATTCACTATCCTTTCCCACTTGTATTTGAGAAATAATAGAGGCTAGCTGATCATTCTATCCCTAGGTGGCTTTTACTTGTTATAGCCAATCAGGTTTAAGTTCCATTTTAGTGACAAGTGCTCTATCTTAAGCTATAGTTAATTTGACATTCATGGCTCGTAAGGCTGATAAGTGTTTTCTACTGAGTGCATCAGCTACCACATTTGCCTTTTCAGGTTGATAATCAATCAAGTAGTCATAATCTGTAATAAGTTCTAACCAACATCTTTGCCTTAAATTGAGCTCTTTCTAGGTGGGCAAGTATTACAAACTTTTATGATCAATATAAATGTAACATTTCTCACCATATGAGTAATGCCTCGAAATTTTCAGTACGAACACAATTATTGCTACCTCCAAATCATAGGTAGGATAGTTATTTTCATGAGTCTAGAGCTGTAGAAAGTATAAGCTATCACTTTGCCTTCCTACATCAGTAAAAATCCTAACCCATTCCTGAAAGCATCACTGTAAATGATAAAGTTTTTTCCCGAAGTGGGTTGAGTGAGAATGGGAGCTTCTATCAATATGGTTTTCAACTTTTCAAAGTTTTCTTGGCATCGGTCAGTCCACTCAAATTTAGCATTTTTCAGTAATAACTTAATGAGTGGAGCGGCTATCATAGAAAGCCCTTTGACAAATCATCTATAGTAACTAGCTAGCCTGAGGAAACTTCGAACTTCAGTGATATTTTTTGGCAGTTTTCACTCCAAGATGGCTTCAACCTTTTTTGATGCATCAATTTGCTGCAACAATCGAGATAACATTGGACAAGAAATTAGATCTTTCCCCCACAATAGTGATCTCCTCTCCCTCGAGAGTTTTTAATGTAACTCTCTTTAATCGACAACTATTACTTAGTGCTTATATAACCAATCCATACCCAGGATTACATCAAATTCATGAAAAGATAGTTTGATCAAATTGGCAAGGAAAGTAGTTTGTTGTATCTAGATCAAACAGTCTCTATAAACCTTATTCACTACTACACTGTGCCCCAATGGGTTACTTACTACTATATCTTGGTCCAATTGTGATCTATTCAAGCCTTTCCCATGTGTAACTTCTGTACTAAGATAGGATTGTGTGGACCCAAGATCAATTAAAGCATAAACAGGAGCATCAAATAGGAAAATTTTATCTATTATGATGTTAGGAGCATTTTGGTCCTCTCTAGCTCTCACTGTATAAGTATGGGTAGCTAGTCACCTATCTGATTTGAAGGCACCAGTTTGCTCCCTCTACCTGATGCAGCACTATTGGGTCCACCTCTCCTTTGACCTCTAGGTGGGGCATTACTGGGTCTATCTACAAGAGTAGCTGGTGATGTTGTTTTTGCTCATAGGCAATCCTTCTGTTAGTGTTCCTTTGATCCACATCTCAAACAAGCTCCTATTAATCTCCAACACTCTCTTGTATATCGGCAGCCACAATGATTGCATCTAGGATAGTCAAATCTCTTAGCACCTTGAGGAGTACTGGCAATAGAAGTTGCTAGTAGGCTTACTCGAGCCGTAGATTTTTAACTTTGGGTCCATTAGGGCAACTAAAGGAGTCTATGGTGAAGTAACAAAACCCTTAGGCTTTTTGCTAGGTCCACTAGGGGAACTTGTACTAGCTACTGGGAGGTCTTATCCTCTGTTGAAATCTAACATGTCTATTTGCTTCATCAGCTTGCACTATTTCAACTCGAAAAGCTGTTTGTACCAGGAACCTTATATTTGTATATTCATGTGCTGCCAATGCTTCCCTAATTTTATTGTGGAGGCCTTGTTCAAATAACTAGCATAATATCTCTTAGTAGTCTTTCATATAAGCACTCAACCTCTCATATTCTTTCACAGATCTGTTACCCTATCTAAGTCACCAGAAGGCATTCTCAATAGCTCGTTGGTGCTTCTTACATATATATTTTTCTCCAAATTAGTGGAGGAAGAACTACCAATTTATCTTTTATGCTAGCATGTACTTTTTCACTATTTCCCACTAGGTATAAGCTGGTCCCTAGAATAAAGCAATCGCACCCTTTAACATCTCTTTTGGTGGGTTGTGTATGAGTTCAAAGAGTCTTTTAAGCTTATTCAACCATTTTTCTACTTCAATAGCTGTCAACTAGTCTCTACCATAGAAATCTTCTACCTCTAACTTTTTCAGTTGTTCCAAAATAGGTTTTCTAGGCAGTGGTGGTGGTTGTTAAAGCTTTGGCTATGGGGCTTGCATCCTCTGATATAATAAGTCTACCACCAATTGCGTGAAATCTAGTGGTATAACTAGGGGAGATGCCTGTGCAGCTGGTGGCGGTGTATGCTGATTAGGTTGATTAATGGCATTATTGGCTTCTAGACTAGCTGATGCCGCACTCTCAGCATCGCTCACCAACTCAATCGCCCGTCTCGAGCTCGAGACCATAACTCCCACTAAAAAGGTATAAGGGGATGGGTAAGAATTAATTTCAATTGCATTTTATTCCTTATATGGTATGTACATATGTTACTCCAATCATTCATCACACTTATATGTATACTCCGATCTTAGGACTACCTAAACCTACTCTGATACTATAAAATGTGACACCCTAAGTCTGAACATATATCTAATATCGGTGTACTACTATTCGTATCATTATATAGCTATTCTAATCCATTAGTTACTTTTAACTTGATATTTATGCTTCTTAAGTGAAATGTCCAATTTCCATTTACAGTTTTGCATCAATTAATCACTATTCATATGGTAGAAATTTGGGTAGTATAACAGCTATAAAATCATACTATCCAAACCTACAAAATGTCAATTTACACTCCTATTATTCAACCTCAACCTTCGAAACTCCAACAACAATACAAGCACTTCTAAATATCAACTCACAATGCATCAACACAATATAAATCATGCAACCATAATTCAAGTATAATATCAACATACATAAATAAATCCACTGTGGTTCAATGTCTGTTATATATTACATTACATACTTTTAAGACAACTACTACATTATACATAATTACATCTTCTTTTATCATCCCACATGTACATGCCAATTGGTCTTTTTTTTCACTGTGGCTTCATTTACCTATCCCTTGTGCGCAGTCAATAAAATCACGTGCTAAGCAATATGTTGTCAAGTGTTAGACACACTACACAAAATTTGATTTATACAAATAATATTCTACTAAATCACCATTTGGCCATTAGTTAATATTTATTATCTCTTATCTTCTAATTAGACCTTAAATCTCTTAAACTACCATTTAATCCTTAATAATACTTACTTTTACCTATTTCTCACTTATTTCTCAATTAAGGTGATAAATTATAATTTAGTCCCTAAACTTCCACTTTAATATATCTTAAGCTATATTCACCAAATTTTGTTATTTTTACTCCCTTTTAGTAAGTATTCATTTTCAAACCTGAAATTTTCATTTCAATCCTTATACTTCCTTATGTAGTGGCAAATTACAGTTTGGTTCCTAAAATTTTTCTTAATTACACTTTTACCCTTTTTACCATATTAACCCTTATAACTACATTATTAATATAAATTTATCGTTTTACCTTTAATTTCTTACGTAATTACATTTTTACCCTTGATTAATCGCTTAATTACATTTTTCATCTTATTCAATCTTTAATTACATAATTGACCTCTTTTTATACTAATTTTTCCTTTAGTTTTTATTCTTTTGTAAAATTATATTTTTTCCCCCAGAAGCGTCCAGCGGAAAACCCTCGAACCGGATATTCGGGATGAGGACTCCAATGGTCCTAAATGAATTAGAGAGGCCACTTGGCTTGACCTAACTACTCCAGGATGTGGGGAGGTGACCACTTGGCCTTATCAATGCCTCCAAAAGTGTTAAGGTGATCACTTGGCATGGTCAATGCCTCAAGTATCAATCTAATGTGCTCGTCTTAATGAGTATCACGATTTATGTCCTTATGGCTAGCCATTATATCCTAAAATCCTAGATTACCCTTGTACACTAAGGACAAATATTTTTAACTATCTTATGTCATATTTTCTCATAGCTTCTGATATTGATAACGCCGAATTAGTGTTTATTTTTAGTATATTTTTGTCTGTGTTTATGTCTCGTTTTGCATGTTTTGCTTGTTTTCGATGTTAAATTTTTCTTTTTTATGCCAAATAGGATTATTTTGATAATTATCAAAGTTTTTGAGTGTTTAATGGTGTGTTTTTGAATTTTGTGTAGAAAAAAGGGATAGCACTCGACTAGGACCATTTATCTCAGCCATGTGCCCTGCAAATCATCAAAGCGCACCATTTCATCAAAGGACTTGGCTGAGACCATTTGTCTCCGTCATGTCCAATGTAGAGTTCGAAGATGATTCAGTCCAGAAAGGTGCACTCGACTGAGACCATTTTTTCTCAGTCATATGCTGAGCTACAATATTCTTTTAACCTATTGGACTCGACTGAGACCATTTTGTATCAGCTGAGTGCTATCCTAGACCACTATAAAAGTTATTTTCTCTCTAGTTTTAAAGGAAAGATTTTTAGGTCTTTATGTTTTTAAGAATATTCTCTGTAGTTTAGTTCGTAGTTTTTCATACTTTAGGGTTCTTACACTTAGTTCACATAGATTTACTTGTAAAAATCAATCTTTCATTATAGTTTTACCTTCAAAATACAAAGATACATAGTTGTAGTTAGTGTTGTAATTTAAAGTTCAAGTTTTGAATCAAGAGAAGGCTTAGAGAAGAAGAAGAAGAAGAAGAGAAGCTGTTGTACTTCAGATCCAGATTCTCAAATGGGTTTTATGATTTCTTTTCCTCTTTTCTTTGCCATTTACATTATGAGTAGTGAGTAGTTGTTTTGTTGTTTGGGGATCTTTGAATCCCCTCAACCATGTAAAGGATATGAACTTAGTTACCTTGTATATATATTTCAGATGTTTCTTTTCCCTTGTGCTTATCTTGATATGTATGTTTTACAAAGATTTATTTTGTCAATCTTATTCAAGTTGATAGATGAATGCTTGTTTAGTATTTATATCATGTATGCTTTGTTTTACTTCATATTTGTTATAGTTTTAATGGCGTTTCTAAAATAGAAGCTGTTACATCTACGGTTTATGTGTTGTAACTTCAGAAAAATAGAGGAAAATGAATAGGTTTTGAACTAATAGGCTCCAAAATGGGATATTAGGTCATATTTAGGTCTTGGAACCCGTGCTTATGCTGGCTATCAGGTAGGCTCCAGAATGGGATACCGGGTAGTGAGAGTAGTAGGCTCCAAAATAGGATACTAGGGATTTAAATGGGTTGTCCACATCTGAAATGTATGAATTTTATGTCAAAATGAACCTTGCATGGGAATGGGAAGGATTAGATCTCTGAACAACGCTTTTAGTAATTTTTAATTCATACATCTTACATTTTCTATTTTTAAATTCCTTATTAATATACATTTTGCAATTTATTCACCTTTACTGTTAATTGTTGTTATTGATAATTACACAAAATCAATAACAATTGGTAAATTCTTTAAACACATCTAAGCAATCAATCAACAACTGTTGCACCAATTCATTTGCCTTGGGTTCGATACTTGTGGTCTTAAAAATATCCCACTTTATTACTTATCGATTCGGTACACTTGCCGCTAACCGATCACATATCATCTACATTATGTCATAATTTTCATTTGCTCATATCTTGTACATTTATCCTTGTCATATATATATATATATATATATATATATATATATATATATATATATATATATATATATATATATATATATATATATATATATATATATATCATAACCATGTGAAATATCATATAAATATGATAAAAATATGCCATTTTCACAAGGTATCATATTCGGCCATGACATGGTCATAAGTATACACCATGATTTTTCATACATTATTATGTCTCGTGTGTTCCCTTAATCATTTAAAACCTTTATATAAAAGTACACATTCAAATTATACTTATAACCATTTATTACATAAAGAAATACCATTATGTTCAATCTATCTACATTATGTACACATGTAATTTAGCATTTTAATTACACACACTAGGTTCCTTTATCATCATAATGTCCAATACATGCCTATTATTCCATTAATTATTCAAATATCACATAGTAACCCTAAATGTGCCATTCAGCCACCTTAGGTTCTTCCACTCTTTGGTTGTTTTCTTCACTAATTTTTATTCATTACATTTTAATTCATCACTTTATCAATATATCTCAAATTTCTTCACCATTATAGTTATGTTTCCATAGTTACATAATGTAAATTTAGGCAAAATTCAAAGAAAACAAACGAAATTAAGTGTAGATTTGTATCCACTAACCTCAAAATAGCTTTAATTCACTCACTCTTCCTTTTCCTTGCCCTTTCGCTTCTTAGTCCTTTCTTCACCTTGGAAATCCCCTATAG